>RXPK01002313.1:0-87912 GCA_004143645.1 Protaetia brevitarsis | reverse complement strand
TTTACGAAGGTAATGGCCCGTGCAAAATTTCAGCCCCGTACAACTGATAGGCGGGTTGATAGGAGCAATTATCCCACAAAGTAATTTATTTTTTATCTCGGTCTCTTCTTAACCAATCGATTTGAAATTTTAGAGAAATAATTTGTTTAATTAGTACTGCCATTTAAAAAAGTTTGACTCCGCCGCGCGGTAATAATTTTAACTTGTTAAAGAAGAGTTAAAATGTTTTTGAGCACTCCTTCCACAAACACTAAACTCTCGTCAAATATGCTTCCTATAGCCCGACTTTGTTGTGTGAAAAGTTGATCCAATTTGCCGTAGTGAAACAGTTTGGAAAAAAAAACGTTTTTAAGATGTTCCACCACAGCAAATTGGATCAAATTTTTAAAGATGGTAAATATTACTATTTTTATGACAACAGGTACGAAATGTTCTTGTTTTCAAGTCAAACCTATTATTAATGCTTGCTATCAGCACCTGTTACTGGCCTTCTAGTCTCGATATGGGTAATTAAAATTGATGTGGTATGTGTTGATACGCACCGAGTATACCGTTTTATTGTAACGCGCATCTACCTAGTATCAGTATCTTCATATAGGTATCTGTTACCAGGCAAATGCCAAAAACTAGAGTAGTATTTTACTGGTAAAATATAGTTTCCAAAGGCTTTTTGTTGCACTTAGCCATTAGAACGAAAGAAGTATGAGATAACAGGTATATATAAAATCGTGTACCTGTTCTAAGCTGTTTTATATTCATACCTGTTACCAAATAATGTTATAAGTATTTGTACCATCTCTAGTGTAGGGTGCAGCAATAGTGAGTCCGCCTTTTCTTATTCCGGCTGTATTCTAGATAGTAATTTGATATTTCTGGAACGTGATATAATGTTAATTGTGCACCTTTAGAAAAGATGTTTCGATGTACTAGGTGTTCATGACATAAATGCCACAGTATAATTCATTATTGTAAACAGAGCCTCGCTGTAAATGTCTACATTATGAAAGGTCTCTAACGAAGTTTCGTTCTTCCCCAGATTATGAGAATAATTTGTTTTGCGGTTTTCAAGCTACAACTGTTTCTTTTCAAAAATTGTAAAATCCTCTTTCCACAAAAGAAAGTATTCCTTCAAATAACAATAAAATTTTGTGTGTGGATTGAGTAAGGTTAGGTCAAGATGTCAGCAAATTGGTTTTATCACCAGATGATATGGTGATCTCCAGGGGAGTATTAACTTTACCGTTTTCATAATGACTTTTCTCGATCTCTTTAATGGAACACTCTGCATATTATTATATATTTATACTTGTTTCTACAATAAACTCAAAATTCGTGCCACCAAAGTATCGAATTGAAAACTACTACAAAAGTTGTGCTTTGTGAAGATTATGCCTAGCTCCCTACAACTGCTAAGCAGATTGATACAAGCAATTAACCACCAAAGTACTTTATTTTTTATCTCCGTCTCTGTGTATCCTATCAATTTGGTATTTCGTAGAAATAATTCTTCTCATCATTTGTCAGGAAGTGGATAAATTCACGAAAACCTTACTCTGACAGCAGTTGCTAGGGTTCGAACCGAGAACTTCGCGTGCAAGCCACTAGACCATCAGCCGCCATCAGAAATGACCCTCTTTCGGGGGATCGCAAAAGTTGAAATTATCACAGAGGGATCAAAATTTTTCTAATAGGAACACTAACCAGAAAAATTATTTCTGTAAAATACCAAATTAATTGGATAAACCCAGACGGAGATAAAAAATAAAGTACTTTGGATGTTGCTTGTATTAACTTGCCTAACAATAAAATTGTAGGGAGCTGAAACTTTATGCAGGTTCATAAAGTACAACTTAGTATTGGTTTTCAATTCGTTACCTTGGGAACATCTTTTATTAAACCATATTAAATTTAGATTTTTCGAGATTATTATAGACACCAGTAAATATAGGTATACGGAAGCCTAACCTAAGCCTACGGATTGATGCAAATTATAATTCTACACGCTTATTTGATAGCGTTTGGGCGTAGGAATCTTTGATGAGAAATCGTTGTAGCTCGAAAACCTCTAAAAAAATTGCTCATAATCTACGCGAGAATCAAGTATGATTAGAGGCCTTTCATAATGTAAATATATACTGAAGGTGGTATCTTTTTTATGAAACACGTAGTATATCAAAGTATATTTTCTAAAGGTGTACAATTAACATTGAAATGTGAGATGTCCAACTGCTATCTAGAATACAGCCAGAGTAATAAAGACCAGCTTACTATTGCTGTATGGTACCTTATATTCAGTTTTACTTTTTTTTGAAGGTGTTTCACCACAGTGAATTCGATAAAATTTTCACACAACAAAGCAGGGACATATAAATATATTTCACAAAAGTTTGGTATTGGATCCTCTTTCGGGGGGTCCCATAAATATATATATTTTTTTAACTAGTTAAAATTATCACAGCGGGGTTAAAAAATTATAAATGGGAGTACTGGTCAAACAAATTATTTTGTAAAATTTCCCCTAAGTCCCCTCGTAGGGGGCTAAAATTTTGCATAGGCCATTTACTTTTGTTTGAGTGTTCAATTCAATGCCAACTTATTATGCTACACTTTTTAGTTTCACTATAAATATCAGCTCCCCAATCAGTACTTAGATCGTGGTGGGTTAAGGTCATTAAGGTAGATAAGCCGATCCGATAATGAAACCTTTCGATATTGTTATCTCATAGCCTAATTCTGTTTGCGACTAAAGTTGGTTAACGGTAGCATTTCGACTTTTTTGTGGCATTTCGAAAATATATTTGCTTCTACTATAAGCTAGTTTATATTCTATCTCCAGACTCCTTACCTTGCCTCCGATTAGTTTTTGCTGCCCTGGTATCACGGCTAGCATTATTGATCTCTTTGGAAGGCCCTTCCATTCAATAGTAGTTACATTCCCTGTCCGTTCAAATATCTGTTGTGGATGCCTCTACTTTGAGTTAAACTTTGTGTTTTTTGCCGTGAATGGTCATTTATAATACTCCTTCGGTGAAGATTTTCTCTGTAAATTGCATAAAAACGACCCTCAACAATCGTACATTCCAATCTCGAGTCGTTCTTCATGCAGATCCATCTGATCTTAATATAATGTTTCTTCTAGTTGACAACCCTCTTACTATCATCTGAAAATTTTAACGCTGAAACTCCTATTAGATTTCTTCGAGGACTGCGAAGGTATTTTACAGTCTTGGTATAGTCTTTTACCCAAGGGAATATCTCACAATCTTGCACAGAATCATTAAGCCAAGATTCAATAACAACAATAATATCACACATAAATTCACAAACATTAGTATAAAAAATAGGTGTGTTTTGCAGCATAATCCGCGCGCATTTTGGTAGTAAATATTAAGATCAATGGTATCGTTGGAGAATCTAGTTTAAAGAAATTATTTCAGGAATACCATGTTTGTACTTTATTCGCAAGTTCGACTCGTCAGTCCATTTGCGATCATCCAGCTCAACTTTAGCATTCCTATTTAATAAAGCCCTTTTATAACGTCACTGCATATAAATCAATACCGGCATCAATATCATACAATTTAATATCTAGCTCGAGTAATTCGAATAAATACTACAGGAAGCTGAGATAATTTAAAGGCAACTAAGCATGTAATATCGAACGACACTTTGAGTAACGGCATACTGTATCGGAATAATTTCGTGTCTTTATCGGTGCTAGGTGCATACGCAGAGCTCCAGAAAACATCTGCGACGTAATTTCCAAACCAATAAATTTCAAACGTTTCGAGACGTACGACCTGCTAGTCGAGCCAACTCTAAATTAAATCTGTCTGGTATTTGTAAATTCGGTTTTAATATGTCAGCGCAAGGATACACACTATACACTCGTGCAAACGTGTTACGGATGCAGGATAATTAATATGGAATTTAAAATAGCTCTCTTAGTGAAGCAATCACAAATCAGTTAGAGTCAATCAAATACCTTGGGTTGAAGTTGGTGTGTGGATTTCTTTCGACCAATCAAATTAGGTCTGATTGATTTGTGATTACGTTCGATATGCTCCCCGAACAAAGCTGTTGTAATGTATGTATCAATAATCATGCACATTTGCTTCATAACTGAGGCAACAATTTCCAAGGTTGGTAAAAAATCCTGAAAATATTCCAGAAAACAGGATGTAATGCTGTTCACGCTAATGTACTAATTTTATGGGAATTTAAAGCACTCTTTCGACGTGAACCCCTGGAAACACTGAAGCCTCTTGACTTTTCGTATTAAGTCTCTCATTTCTTTTGCCCATTAAATTATACCAGCCATTCTGGTATCCCAGTAGCCTGCACTAAACTGTACAGGTCTTTGGCTGGCTGGCCAAAATAATTTTCTGGGTTTACACCAAATGTGGTAAGCGTTGTCAGTCATCCCATTACATAGTTTGCAGTTGATATCTTCAGTGTTGACCCCAATGTTCTGTAGGCATCCTTTCAATGCGCAATACCCTGTAAGAAGACCTGTTACGATGCGAAGATGATTCCTACTAAACTGCAGTAGTTCCTTGGTTTTATTCTTAGTGAAGGTCCCTTCATGATTTTGCTTAGTTGCATTATTCCAGTGCTCTTTGTGTTTCTCTCTGACCCAACTGCATACTTGCCCTCGTATTGTGTTTTTAGGCACTCATAGAGCAGGTACGGGTCCAATATCTAAAATCAATGATCCTTTTCGTGCTAACTCATCGGCTTTTTCGTTTCCAACCATAACGCAGTCAACTGACTTTATAGCGATCTGTCATGCTACTCATTTGTCAAATATATTCCCAACGATCTTAATTGCTTCTTACGGTTCACTACTTCCCTCAGTATCGCTTGCAGTCTGTTGCAATATAGTGTTTTAAATTAAATGGTTAAATTAAAATTTGTATCAACGTTTCACACAAATGAAATAAACACCTAATTTATTGACCTAGATCTCGATGGTTACAATGACAGATTATAGAACAAAATATCGGTCGGTGAATTTTATATCGATGGAATTGAATTCCAGGTGTTCCGTCGCGTTGAATTATATATATGGAAAGGACTGATAATAATAATAATAATAATAATAATAATAATAATAATATTAATAATAATATTCTTTATTGTCCAACCGAAAATATTCCAATTAAAGGACAAAAATAAAAATAGGAAAAAGTAAAGTACAGCGTTCGATAATAACAATAATACAATAATAATACAAACAAAATGAAAGGAAAAAGAGAAGCATTATTAGTATAAGCTAGAGCTATTTTACAAAATTAAAGTTATTCACAAAAAAAGTAAGGTTAAATACAAAAGAGGTGCAAGTTAAAACGGATCAGTGAACATTTGGTCGATGTTTCTAGACATATGTGTTAGGGGAGCCTTAAGTAATATGTTGGTACGAGCTCTAGGAATGGGAAAAGTAGCGGAAGATCTACCACTAAGGCGGGGTACACCAAAATCCAACTTACTCAAGAGAACTGGTGCGTCAATGTTATTGTGTATTAGGTTCCAAAGAAATTTGGCACTAGCTCATTCCTTCGTTGCGTCAGTGAACAAGAACCATGTCTCCAAGCAAATTAGAATAATCGAGCCCACGAACCGGATATACTCCATCATCCTTAAATGATAAGTATTTTAGAAATCTCCTTTGGATACGCTCAATGGCGAGCTGTTGATACAAGTAATGCGGATGCCAAACAACTGACGCGTATTCCAATCTCGATCTAACTAACGCAAAATATAGAACTTTTAACGCCAATGGACTGGTAAAATCCCTGCAAGAACGCAGGAGAAAACCCAAATTTTTGGAAGCACTAGAAGAAACGTCCAGAATATGGGGGGAAAATGTTAGTTGAGCGTCAAAAAGTACTCCCAGACCTCTAAACTGTGATACCCTGGGAATACTGGAATGAAGTACAGTGTAGTTATAAGAAAAAGGTTTAGTACATCTTGTGAAAGATAGCACCACACATTTTTCAATATTTAAACGGATGTGGTTGCCTGTACACCACTCGCTAATGACATCAATATTTCTCTGTATTCAACATGACTGATCTTTACTCTTTAGTTCTGTGTGTGTCTGGACAGGCTAGGGTAAGATCGCGTCAGTTGGCTAGGTGAATCAGGGGAATTAGGGAATCATTTCCAGAATTAGGATTTCGTTTTTCTCAATGTTTAGGTGATGACTCTTACTTTATTAAACGGTTAGTGAATATCGGACTTAACTGTTTCCTTTTTATTTCAGGATAAATAGGACCTAGAAATTATTTGAAATTAAGTGAGGTTAGAATTCACTAAAATTGGCGGTAAGAAAACGCGTGTTACCCCCTTCACTACCAGAATCTAATTAAGATCCTGGTTACTATGGAAATTAACTTCCATTTTGCAAAATGCTATGCTCTGATTGGTGGAAAATTTCCGCGTCTTTTTCAAAATAAAAGAACAGCGTTTTGAATTTGGAAATTGAAAGAAATATCTTAAAAATTTCATTTTGAATAAGATTTTTATTTATAAAATTTATTTATTAAATTCGTTTTCTACAGATAAAATTATGTATCTGTGTCGATTTTGGTAAATTAATAATCTGTTTTCATAGACATGTCAGTGGTGCTTTTAAAATGCAAAATTCTAATTTGAAAGGAATTATGTGGATAAAATACTATTATAAACTGTCTCCTGATTACCTGTGGATCTGTTAATTACATCTCAATCGCTCTGGAAATTGTTTTCCGTAACGATATCCAGTAAGTGCCCTTTTCTAAGGAGGTTGATAAGAAATATGAAATTTTCACTTTCTTTACAGAGTTGTTATACAATAATGGGTTTACAATTTAGGGTTAGTAATTTGTCAGCTTCAAGATTCTGGTATTGATAAATATCGAACATGACTGAGAAGTACAACTTCTCCAGCATGTTTCCGAGGGCAATGACATAAAGCTTTGCCAAAATGGCTGTTGAAATGAATCTTACTGAATTTCAAAGTGAGTAATTTTTAAATTTCTTTAACAATAGTGCCTGTTTTTTGACTGAAAGTTCTAAAGAATTAATAATCGATTAATTCAGTACTCGGTATGTCAAATTTTTTTGAACGATTTGGTGTGAATGTCTGTGGTATGAATGTAGTGGACTTCCTCCTGACCGGTCTTAGGCGTTCATACGACCCTATGGGTTGTGAAATCCGACCGTCCTTGTCGAATGACAAGAGTACGTATGGCTGGCCGTCGACACGATACAGTCGATCTGGGTGTGTGAAGTGTTTATAGGTTCGATTGTTTTAAATTATGGTTGGTTTTGACCCATTTCAATAGATCCACTTATCTTCATAAGCTCTCTGATTGATTTTAGTTGAAAACCGTGGCGTACTTTCCTAGTTCCAGCTCTAGTTCAATTTCATGTGACTTCCATCTCGACCATTCCGGTATGGTGAACCTTTGTCCACAAAAGTTCCTCCTTCTCGTGAAGTGGTCGTTTTGGAAGGATTCATGTTTAGACCCTCCTTCTTGTGAGGTGATCGTTTTAGACCCATATTTAGATCTTCCTCCTCGGTCCATGCTTGTAAAGCTTGCAGAGCCTTCTGCATTTTGTCCCGCACTATGCTGTTGAATTTACCCTGGATCAGAATAACCAGATGATCTGCATACCCGAAAGTTTTAAGTCCCTCATTTTTCAGCATTAGTAGTTTCGTTCGCGGCCAGGACAAACAGGAGAGGGGCAAAACCTAACCCTGCGGATTTTGAAGAAAATAAATTATAATTAGGTATGAAACATAACTTTCAACAAATGGCCACTGCAACTTTGCTGACACATTCTTTCATTTTTGGTGAAATTTTTGTTGTTTTGATATATGTGGGGTGACACAAAAGACCACAACCAAAGGTTTCATAAGGAGATTACCTTCAATCTTGGCGGCCAATCTTATGATGGTATTTGATGCATATCTGTAGCGTTTGTAAGATTATCTACGAGCTTATTATTACTATTGTAATGTATTCCTACATTTAAAAGAAAATACTAAAGAAAAAATTGTCAAGGGGAATAAATTGGTAAGTACGCTTTTTTAAAGAACGTTACCTAGAAATATTGTTACAATTCCATTCTGTTAATCTATTTATCCTATCAATGCCTCTGCTAACGTTTTCAGAATTCATTTCATGTAATTTTGGTAAGGATCTCAAAAAATCGTAGGGAACCTGAATTAACTCAAGTGTACATCACACCAAAATAAACATACATCTATTATCTATTCTTAAACCAGAAATCGAATCCCATCACCCGTGATTTTGGCTCCAACCATTCTAAAGATAGGTATGTGCGTTTGAAGCTTTGAGGTCAAAATGATGCTGCAGTGTCGACTCAGGGGCCGTTAGAATCTGTTGGTAAGGCAACAAAGTTTACTTTTGGAATTTATATATAATAAAAATACAAAAATGTTTGACTCAAGCTACAGTAGATATATTCCTCTCTTAAATCTAAATACACTAATAGTACTATAGGTGACTACTACGCTACCGAAGTGAACAAAAAAATATATTTTGCATTTATAACTTACCTTTTCTAGCAAACAGAGATGATAACATTTTAAATAAGTAAAATTAAAATATCTGCCTGGCAACTCAACATTCCTTTGTATAAAATTTCTCCTTTTTTGCGGCAAGTAATCAATAATACCCAAGGTTTCATCTCCACATATTCGCTTTACAATGGTGGATAGTTACATTATGCAGAAATGACTGCCAACACGGAACCGACATCAACGGAATCCCGAAGGCGCGGCTAGATGAAAGAGAAAGAAAATGTCAGAGATGGAAATAAAATATCTTTTATTATAGAGGACTAGATTTCTCCGCATAAATTGCCTTCTGGAAGATCTACGTCAGATCTTCGCTCTATTCCCATTTCGATATTCATATTTCGTTTGTCTTTGACGGTGGCCAATAACATCTTTTTTGGATTAAATAACTTCAACGGAAAGCTACGCGATTATGTATTTCGGGTTTCGTTTAGTTGACTGAATTACGTTGATAACTGAACATTTCTTTTGTATTATTTTTGTTTGGATCAAAAATATAAATCGGTGGCGAACGATATTATAAAGAATTGGTTTAAGGAAGATGAGAGCTGATATTGTAATATTCAATAACGATATTTTATTCAAATCCAACAAAGGATTCTGTAGTTATTACGAAATATCATACATTGAGGTAAACGTAAGGATTATTTCCTTGTTCTAACTTTTAATAATAAAGCTATACGCCTACACAACGTTTGAAAAAGGAAAAACAGTCAACCTCATGTATTTCGTTCTTCTAAATTATAAACACGCTGAAAGCTTGGGAATAATTAAAAATAATGAGAATGGATTGACTAAAGCATCAATAATAGCACTTCACATCTGGAGATGTATAACGACCTGAATAATTGAAATGGGGTTAGAACCGGAACGCCCGGGGCAAATCGACATACATAATTCACGTCTGTTGTTTAATATAATTACGAGCTTCTGTGCTCCTTAGGTTAACGATTTTACGTCAATGGCGCTGCGTAGGAACGACGAACCCAAAAGCCACCTAGGGATGTTTTACAAAACGTTACAAATAAATGCGAAAGTTCAACAGAAGCTTCGACATTATCTTGTAGGTCTAATAAATCTGTACACAACAACAATTAAATATGCTTAATTGATGTGTTTTCAAAACAAAACCATACCGTTTCAAATCGTAAATAAAACACAAAGATCAAAGGGTATAAAATATATATAAATTGACCACTACAATATTGTTTCACCACACAGTGGCTTCATCAGGTGGATGAAATTAACTAGCAAAATATAATATGACAACCTATTTACACCATTAACCTAGGAGTGGGGAATAATAAAAATCCTTTTGTTCATTAAGCGCTAAACCTAACTTACTATACCTATTAATTTCTAAACATTCAAATAAGTCTAATTTCTTACTTTTCTTATGAACATGCAAAATATCAAAATTTTATTAAACTTATGATTAAGTTCTAAACAATGATTAGCAAAAGTTGAATCTGTCTTTTTATCTATGTAACTTTTAATATGTTCGGAAATACGCGTAATAAAAGATCTACCTGTCTGTCCTATGTACAATCCACCACACTCACAAGTTAATCTATAGACACCAGAGTAAAACTTTCAATCTGTTTTGTCCTTGTTATTCTTTAAATACATGCTAATATTATTATTAGTTTTATATGAAACGTATAGACATTATTAATACGTTTGACAACTTTACCAATTACCTCAGATGTTTTGCCGAAATAAGTAATAGAAATATAATTAACAGGTTCCTTGTTAAAAATTTTGGGGTATATTAAAGAAAGAGTATGAGATTTTTGTTTTTTCGATAAAATATTATTAATAAAATCCAATGAGTAACCATTATTTAAAGCTATTTCTATTAAGTTCTAATTCAAAGTTTGTTTTATTCATAGGGACATTAATTAATCTATGAATCATACTCTGATATGTAGACAATTTATGGCTAAAGGGGTAGTGTGATGATGTATAATGTGAATAGTAGTGTCGGTATGTGTCGGTTTATGGAATATTGAAAATTCATGTTTATTGTTAATACGAGTTAAGCCTAAGAAATTAATAGAGTTATTTACTTCCTGTTCTAGGGTAAATTTAATTTAATATTAGGATGAACATTGTTAATATATTTATAAAATAAACTAAGCTGTCCATCGGTACCATTAAAGCATACTAAAATATCGTCGTATTTACTGAATAAGGGGTGTTTTTACCCATGTTGATTACCCATTGCTAAACCTGTAGTTTGCTTAAAATATTCGAAATTAAATTGAAAATAATTTTGTTCAAGACATACATTTACGATTTGAAGATGGAGTTTAAACATGTATCCCCCCATTCTATTTATTTTTTTTAAAACCATACAGTTTCTGTTTTAAATAGTAGTAACGAATATCCTTTTCTTATGCACAAAATATTTCGACATAATCCTGTTAAACGATGCTACGCCCAGGATCTTTCCTTTTGCTGTCTTAATATTTCTAATATATTTTTAAGCTGCTGCTTTTTTTTTTTAATGTCGACGGCTGCTAATTGTTAGTTACATTTACTGTAAAAATATATTCTCAGATATGGCGCTGACAAAATGATAATTGCTCTTACTTCAACCAACAGTCTGAAAAGTATTTCATTAGGAAACCTTAAGAACTTACTCATATAACCTCATTTTGTCTCTCACTCAGTGACATTAGAAGTGTTACACCTAGAAGGAATAATTTATTCAACTTGATTTTTTGTGCATCAAAATAACTATATCTAAAGTAAACAATGATAAGAATGTGAACTTTTTATCTTTGATATTTTTTTGCGAAAAAGAAATTTTATCTCTTAGTTTTTTTAGTTGTGGTACGGAAATGTTTAGTTATTGCATGTCTGGCCACGAGTGCTAAGAGTAACAAAATCGCTAGAGTTCAAAGACTTCAAAATTATCACCGTATTAGTGACTTTGACAGGAGTAGAATTGTTCGTGAAATTGCCCGTCGCGTTACTTGTACTGCAATGACGGTAATGCGTGTGTGTCGTGTGTGGACAGAAGACGGTAGAGGAACATGAAGAAGACCAACTGGTCAACCGAGGCGTACCATAGAGCGTCAAGATAGGCATTTCAAGCTAGTTGTACGAGGCTGTTTTGCTAGAAGAAGGTAGACCTGTTACTATGGGTATACTATATCGCCACATTAGAGTCTTTGAACCTTTTTCTTACCGCCCACGATTAGTGCTTCCTTTGATTGCGAATCACTGTCATCAATGATTGAACTGGTGCAGAGAACGGCAGCATTGGGAGGCAGAATGAATTCAGGAGACATCAGGGCAGCAGGTATAATAATAATAATAATGATTCATGCCTTAACATCCCCCAACAGCTTTCGCGAATTACAGGGGGCATCGGCGGCCATGAGTTATTATTATGCCTGCGCCCGTAGAGCGACTTAAGATGTTCATCTCTCAGCATTTGCCAAGGAGTAAGGGAAACCACGAAAAGCTCACTCTGAGAGCAGTCCGTCGGGTTCGAACCGAGGACCCGGCGACTGATAGCCAAGCGTACAAGCCACTCGACCATCAGCCGGGTATGATCAGGTTAGGCATTGAATGGGGCTCTCGTCCTGCTAATCACGGAGAATGGCTCAGAACAGGAACATATCTCAGGAATATCGTCGTTGGAGAAATTTACCCAGCAGTTATTTAGGTAAAATTGTGGATAGAATTAATGTGATAAACTTTGTTTAACAATTAACCATCATTTTTAGATTTGGAAATTGGAATAAATTGGATTTTATCAAAATAGCCATTAAATTTTACAAAATTAATCGAGACACGTCCGTCTCTCACGGAGGTTGGTTAGTTAATTCTTTTTGAATTGGAATTCTCTAACAGACTTCGATGAATGAATCGCGATTCTATATAGGTAAGCACAATGGCCGTAGAAAGGTATGATATCGGCGTGAGAAGAACGGTGTGAAAAGGGCAACGTGATATTGAGTTTGCTGTTGAGAAACAGGACTGTTGAAGTAATGGTTTGGGGGACTATAGCCTATCGCAGCCAATCACCACTTCTCTTTTCTATTCGAGGCAGTATGGCAGCTGCGCGTTGTGTTTATGATGTCTTACAAACCACTTTACTAACTTATCTAGATGGCCACCCACACGTCCTTTTTCAGCACAACAGCGCACATTCCCATATTGCTCGTCGAACTATGCACTTTCTCCAAGAAGCAGGCGTTAATGTTTTGCCGTGACCACCCCGTTCAGCGGGTTTGAACCCCATTGAACATTACTAGTTAAGTTTTGTTTGTTTGTTTTTTAGCCAATAATATATATATTTAGGAAGAATTAGTGGAAATTATGGCTTTAATGAAACTAAATTTTGTTTTTACGACGTTTCGACCCTTTCTAGTCTTTTTCAAGTAATATTTTTTATTTAATTATTTATTTATTCCCTATAAACGACATTGTAATTAAAATATTACATTTTAATTGTATATAGTTAATACTTACATTACATACAACCAAATATTCCATTCAGACCCATAGTTTCATGCATACAAAGTCCAGTTTATAAACTTTCTAAATTCCTAGCTGCCTCCATATCCAAAATAATAAATCAAAGTAACTACTATATAAAAAAATCTTTTGATTTGATCCCAATTTTAAATAAAACAGTAATACATAGTAATGAAACATATTGTTCCTTTGATGTTGTATCTATGTGCACAAACATCCCAATAAACTTAGTTAAAAATATAATTACAAAAAAAATGCATCAATTAAAAAATCATACCAGCTTACCACTAACTGAATTTTTAACTGCAGTTGAAAATCACGTTAACTTATCCATATTTTCAATATGAAAATAATTTTTATAAACAAACAAGAGGTTTAGCAATGGGAGCACCTATCACTAGCGTAATAGCACAACTAGTTTTAGAAGATCTGGAAAATTCAGTAATCAAAAGACTAAATTATAATATAAAACTATACAAACGATATGTAGATGATTACCTACTTATTTTACCCAAAAATAAAATAAATTACACATTAACACAATTTAACACATATCACCAACAAATACAATTCACTTTAGAAGAAAAAAACAATAAATTCAATTACTTAGATGTTACTATTTTTAAAAACAACAACAAATTATTCACAACATGGTACAATAAAACTAATTCTTCAGGCAGATATCTCCATTATACTTCCACCAGTACTAATAAATTGTAAAAAAAGAAAATGGATTAAAACTCACAAGTCCTGAATACAGACCAAAAATATTAACAGAAATTAAAGACATTTTACAAAATAACAAATACCCCTAAAAATTTATCAATCAAATTCTTAAATATCGTCTACATAAATTATACAATACAAAAACAATCAAAAAACAAAACTAAATAATACCATAAAATTCATTGCAGTTCCTTATGTCAAAAGTTTATCAGAAAAAAATCAATTCCATATTAAAATCGTATAATATTACTATAGCACATAAAAATAATAACAATTTAAAATCTTGTTTTACTAAACTCAATGCAAAAACCCAATTGATTTATTCCATTCCTTGTAGTAGTTTTAAGGGGGTGTACATAGGATAAACAAAGCCATACATAAAACATAGAATCCAAAATCATAAGTTGTCCTCTAATGTAACAGCTTTAAAAAACACGAAATTGAATACAATCATAAATTTAATTTTGAAAAAACAAAAATTCTAACTAAAGAAAAAGCCATGATACACGCAATATTTTAGAAATGATCTACATTAAAAAAGAAAAAACAGCGTTAACTTTAGAACAGACACAGAAAATTTAGCTAAAATATACTCACATTTATTTTAAATCATTTCACATAACTTTTATTCAGCCTTCTATATCTCTCAATTTAAATATTATTGACAAAAATAAAAACAATTTTTTCATGTTTTCACTTTTATTGTATGTTTATTTATCGATATTGTACCTTACAACGTACTTCTCAATATCTTATTTATATGTTGTTTGTCCACACAAATGTATAAATTGTTATTTACTCAAAACTTTAATTTTAATATGTATAAATTGTTGACAATGTTTTTCATAAAAAAACTAAATGAAATATTATTAACGAAATAAGTGTAGTAATGTAAGTATTAACTATATACAATTAAAATATAATGATTTAATTACAATTTCGTTTATAGGGAATAAATAAATAATTAAATAAAAAATACTACTTGCAAAAGACCATAAAGGGTTGAAACGTCGTAAAAACAACATTTAGTTTCATTAAAGCCATAATTTCCACTAATTCTTCCTAAATAATACTAGTTAAGGATGTAAACAACCACCTATATTTAAACCGTTATAAAGCTATAGAAATTTATAAAATCAAACACCTTTGGCAGATGACAAGCGAATACGATCAGGGTGGGGTCATTGTGTCTTTGGTACTACGAATACTGTGACTCCACATCTGTTGGCGCCCCAGACATATATTTTCGTTCGTTAGTTATTTTGTTGTTTTTTTTGGTATGCACTTTTTACAAAATGGAAGGAAATGTGTTATTAATGATTAATAAAAGCAGGTTCATGACCATTAGATTCTAATTTTTATAGTTCATTGCAAAGAAATAGATTAGGCGGAGGTTTGGATTTGTGATTAGTTAAATGCGATCGCAGTCAACCATGACTGGATAGTTTTAGAGTTATTATTTAGTTCACTGTTACTGCTGATGATGATAGCTTTGCTCTCGAAACGTGCGTCGAGTGTAGTGCAATATCTGGTAAGGGGTTTTGAAGTATATAGTTGTATTGACACTTGATGATTCCATTTATGATTGTCTTATAAAATAAAACTCTTGTCAATGCTCAACACTTCAATTAAACTATCTAATATGGAACTTATGATTACACACATCACTATCACTGTCAAATCTAATTCACGCACTACGCATGAGCATAAGTAATTATCTGCATCATTTACTGACTGTAAGTAGTGCGGTTATGCTTTAGGAATGCCCATTTCAAATGAAAATGTTGAGATAAACTAGTACTATGTAGAATGAGGAGAGGTAAGAAGAAGGATAGTTTGATTCCAAAACTAATCCTTCTTTCCGCAAAACATAAAGAAAATGTACACAGAGGAAAAGATTTCTTTGTCGTTAATAAATATGCATTATGCCAAATAAATTGTTCCTTAAATTCTGGAAAATAAATATTTATTAGGAGCTGAGAAAAAAATTGAAACAAACAATAGTTTAACCGGCCAATTTCTTCTTCCTGAAAAATACAACTTTAACTTCAAAACAACTGATGTCAATGGCAAAGTAAAATTTCTTTGTTTGGAATGGTAAAATATGTCTGATCGAACGATTCTACAATTAATACTCAAAGAAATATTTATTTGATTGTAAGAAATAAAATATTTGTCAGTTACGCCTCCACATTGAGGTTGGTTTGCAAGGATGACAATTCCTAGGACATATAGGTTTGCCATGTTGAAAATTTATACCAAATTTGTAAAGTTCGTGTAGTGAAATTGGAGAACCACTATATTTACAGTAATTTATATATTGCTACAATATATTTAACGCATTTACTAGTACAGACATCATGTGATGATTTAAGTAATAAAATTTTGAAATACATTAAGAACTCTTTTGTCTGTAGCTGTACTCATTGTAGATAAAATTGTATTTGATATCATACATCCAAACAAATATTTCTTTGTCGGATTTGGCTTGGTGTTTAAAATAAGCATAGATGAGTGATAACCAGAGAGAGGCTCACATATAATGTAACTCGTATAAACATTGAGCATATATGTTCATATATATATATATATATACACTGTATATATCTATAGGAACCATTCTATTGCATTGGCGGATGGATCATCCTATATGCACTGCGTCTCTCTGGCAATAACTTACTGCATAATGATCTTTATGTCTATTTACTCAACTGGTTAATGTACGTTTGTATTGCAAATATACTATGCATTACTTCAAACATAATATTGCACTAACCATCGCGGTTAACTCGGGTGATTATTAATCTATCACAAACACCGTGTACTTAATGCTGAACCTTACAAGTAATAAGTTATTTCCCAATTTGAACCGGAAATTCGCAGACAGAACTCTCGACTCCCTCTTTTTCATTTCCTAGCTTCTATTCATTTTTCTAGTGCAACGGCGTTTCACTAATGACCCGGAAACTTCCATGTCAAGCAACGGCTGTAGTAAACACTCAGACAAATGATGTCGTTATTATATTGTAATGAGACCTGATTCATTTACATTTTACGCCATTAGGCGCGTGGAATATCGTCCCATTTTAATATTTCCGTTAATGTAATGCATAATAAATAACAGAGATATATAGCACAGCTTTAGAACGAATTTAGAACGTTGGAAAGGTGCAGTAAATAGGGAAAGAAAAACTTGGCTGCAGCATGTCAGTACATATATCGCTATGTTATATTTAGTCATTAATATTTACGCTAATCTCTTTGTTAATTCCACTTTAGTAAGATTAAATATAATGACGTCAATGCTTAGTTGCATTTAGTGTATATTAAACGCAAAGTGTTATTTATAATAATAATAATTCAATATGCAATACCTCAATAATTGTTCAAGAGAAACGACTTGCCAATTGTAACTGAATTTTGTCGTGTTTAATATTACGGATATAGAAGATTTTGGCTACTTTACTGAGCTTCTGTGGTGATAGCATGAACATCCAACAATTACTTGTAGGGCAATAGTATGGTGACAGAAAAAGCAACAAGCCAGATCCATGCTAAAACTTAAACCCATACAAAGAGATCCCAAGTACGCCAATGGCGTAGCAATGTTTGATTTCCCAACATTAGCATTGGAAACCTTCATTCCCGATTTGGTATGTACTAATCAGTCGGCCCATATTCTTGCCTGCAAGGCGGAAAAGTTGCTGGAAATTGTCCCTACCAACAACGTGCCATCGCACGTGATGTATACTCGACTCATGATACAGCCGTGGCTAACACACAAAGCTTCGGGTTGAAATCTATGCCAGTGAGATATTAATTAAAAGCATCAGAAATAAATCAATAAAAGCTGCCTAGACGTCACAAGGAACAGGTATGTAATGTTCGAAAAGGTTCATTTTTTTCCTGGAAAACTTGAAAAGATATCATTTAACAAGATTCTAATCTACCTTAGGGGCCAGAATACTAATATTAATATTTAGTCAATCATCGATCTCTATCAAAAGATCGGTTGAAGGAGTCACTGAAAGACTTATTTTGTTTTTATACCAAAATATGTCTTCAGCTTCTGCAGCTTCATTGAAATATGATTTTTCAAATTGACGATGTTTTTTTAAAAGAATTTTTATACACATAGATGGTATTAATCACAAGATAAGACAACTATACTAAATTTGTCATCATTGACAAAATAAATCAGTGTTTTACAGCTTGTATGTTACATATATACAGAATTGTAATTATTTTACATATGCTGATTGCTATTATAACAAGTAACGATAAAGTTGACTTGATGTTTATGCATATGCAAGAAATTTTTAATAAGTTTCAAGTTTGGGCTCATTATAAAAAATTAATAATAAATTGTAGTAAAACCAAAATTATGCATATTAGATATCCACATCTGAAATTTGATTATGTACCGTTAATTATATGTCAAAAACACTCGTGTCTCCATAATTTTTCGTCATGAAGTTATACTTGTAGCTGTAGTGGTACTCTAGAATTAGTTGATGAATTCAAATGTTTGGGCTTAATTATTGATTCAAATTTTCTTTGGAACAAGCATATTTATGGACTACGTCGCAGTTAAGACTATTTGCTAATAGATTCTTCTACTTATTGAATTTTATGCCACTTAGTGCCATAAAGTCCGCTGTGTACAATTTATTTTTCGTTGGTTGAATCAATTATAGGTTATTGTGTCACTATTTATAGTAATGCTTCGAAATATTTAATCAATAAAATTATTTCTGTTCAAAAGATTGATTTTAAAAAGTATGTCAACTATTCTCGAATATATTTATTTAGTCGGACTAAATTGGTTTAAAGAAATATGTGTATTTCGGCTTATAATTCAAAATTACTTCAAATTAGAAAAATTTCCAATAACTATATCAATTAATGCTGGAGACCGACAAGTTCGCTTGCATAATAATAAATACGAACGTAGAATCCCTAAGGTGTCAATTCCTGTTTTATACAACCATCTACCTATAGATTAAAGTGCTGCAAGTCATTATCAATGCTAAAGAAAATTTTGAAAATATATCTAATTAATAATTTTTATTTATAATTTTTGAGTACTTTGTTTTATCATTATTTTCATTATCATTTTTTCTAGTTTATAACACTAAGCTCCACCAACAAGCAGCTATTTGCTTGGTGGATTGTTTTTATTTCAATTGTTAGTATATTAGGTACTCCTTGACTTCATTTATATTAATATTTATCTCTTTTTTTCTGTATTGTATTCGTTGTTAATTGAGATTTATGCAATGTCTATATTATTCAATTTATATACCTAAGTTTATGTTTCATGCACCAATTTTGATTAATTAATAAAACCGTTACTACCTCTTAAAAAAAAGTATTATCAACCAGTATTTCCAGCAATAATATGAAATCGCCGACTATAAAAGTAAATTATTAAGTACTTGATTTGGTTACAATTGGACGTCAGCATTTTTTGATTGCCCCCAGCAGCTACTTACTGTTCGGCTTTATAACTGTATGAGCACTAGTTTAATAAAGCCAGAATGCAAATCTAGCTTGCAGCAAGAGTGCTTAAATTAAAAAGTGTAGCCAACCAAGGAATATATGCCTTTTGTTTTTTGACAGTGAATAATAGTAAAATGAATTAACACACACAGAATACGTAACAGCACAGTACCTTTAAGTTAGCATTAACGTCGGCGCTCGAATACGTCACAAATTAAAATCGGAATGTCAGTAAGAGCACTTTGTAGAATTTTGCATATTATATTAATATTATACTTAGTTAACCTTGTGCTGATGTTTTAATCTTTAGAGCAAGAATTAAGTCGCGTTCACATTATGCCGAAAAAGTCGAACAGTTTCCAGCGGCATAGGCCGCCCGGCAATGCCGAACAACAGCCGAGCAGCTTCAAAACGTCCACATTTGTGTCGGCAATTTTCGGCATTTATTATTTATGCATTCAGGAGTACGATAATTCACTTGATAGACTTTTGATACGTTGGCACATCTCTAATCATTTTGACCAAATTTTCTTTAGATCACTCCTTTTTTTAACGCACGGTGGAAATTTAAAAAGAAAAATATGAATTTAAGAACAGGGAAAGTAATATAAGTTTGTTTTGGTCAAACTGAATATCCATCCGTTGTTCGGGCGTTCTAACCTCAAACCACAAGAACGGAGTGGAAGATTGATTTTCACATTTAACAAGTCCTTTGTAGAAGTTTCATTATATTGCGACGGATTTTTGTTAATTTTTCATTAGACTTAAGTTTTTTTTAGATGTATGTAGGTCAAAATTAAACTTCATTCATCATCGGTAAAATTAATTATCTTTTTATATAAGCATTAAACTTTCACAATATTTCTTCTGTGTATTTTAAAGTTAACTTGAACCCCACAAAGAGTTACAAAAATACAAAAACTGCTTCATATAGTTAAGAAACGTATTTTGTATGTACGCGCCATTTTCGGCACATAAAATCCCCAGGTTGGCTCAAAATTTTATACATTAGTCGCAACTCCTATGGTATTCAGTGGTATACAATGTTGCTTTTGTAATAATTAGTGAAGAGAAACATCACTCTATATTTGCACTAGTCTAAATATGTAGTAGATCTCTTGCTCGAAACCGAGTACCCGAAAGTTTTGAATACGGACTACCCGGTTTCGGGTACCCGGGTAAAGCTCGATTTCGGGTAATACCCGGTTTCGGGTAAAGCATAATGTCGGGTAATACCCGGTTTTGAGTAAAGCTCGATAAGGACCGACAAATGAGCGATTTCAGTTGGCAAGCCGATTGGCATATCGCTGTATAAAAAGCCGATCGGCATGTGCCGATGATCACGTCCACATTATGCCGCTAAAAGCCGCACGGCCTAGGCCGCCGAAAGCCGTCCGGCTTTTCTCGGCATAATGTGAACCCGACTTTAGTTATAGTTTAGTAGTTGTCTTCTGTGACACCATACGGTGCAAATGTACTAAATAACTTTTAAAATTTGTACTTTTTTAACATGTTATTCTGCTGTAAATATATAAATCCAGTTCTTATTTAACTATTTACTATTAAAAAAAAAGGTTCGTCTCTATATTAATAATAATAATAATAATATATGCCTTTATTACCACTAAACGGTTGTTTTACAATGACAAAAAGAAAAAAAAAGAAGCAATTAAGGTAAATCTCAGGGCGAGACTCAGAGTTATCTGCTACTAGCCCTGCTAATATATTCATAAAATATGTTTATTAATGCCTAATACCTAATAAAAAAAAAAGAAAAAATCATATACAACGAATATGTTCGTACGCTCAGCACTTGAAAAATACTTAACAGTTATCAACACATTCCTACAATTTTTGCCTAAAAAATAATTAGATGACACACCACACTGATCTTGAAACAGGGCCTTCCGCACACGAGATCTAAAGGCAGAGACATTTAATAGTTTAAGGTCTTTCACAATAGAGTTGTATTTACTATAAAATATGTAGGAGTAAGAACGCTTAAACAGAGATGTCCTGAAGGTAGGAGGGGATATCAAGCCCCTAAATCTCGTGGTAATAGCGTGAATGTCGGTTCTAAATCTAATTTTTAAATACAGATATGGCGGCGACTTATACAACACGATTTTATGAAATAACATTAACATTTTCAGTTCGCGTCTATTCCTCATATTTAACCAGCCAACATCTTTCAACTTATGCGATATATGTTGAAACTTTCTAACTCCATATATATAACGCAGACATGAATTTTGGATCCTCTGAATACGATTGCACGTAATACTGTCTATAGCTGTATGGTAAATAGTAGAACAGTAAGTAAACTGTGACAGCACCAATGCTTCACATAGTTTGGACTTGACATTAATAGGTAAGGAGGATCTATGTGGATAAAGTTTCCTTAAATTCATATAGGCACGTTTAATATATTTGGTTATTTGATCACGAAATCTAAAAGAGTTATCCATAGACAAACCCAAATTATTTGCGGTTTGTACAAATGGCAACTGTAGGCCACAAACAACCACATGGAAACCTTTTTCGAGTTCTTTACAAGTTTTAGATTTTCCGAATAATAATACTTTAGATTTCGAGGGATTTAAATGTAAGTCAAATTTAGCGGAAATCTCACTTAGGGATTCTAGATCAGTATTAATACTATGCAATGCATTACGCCAATTCGCTGGCTCAAAAGACAAATATAATTGCGTGTCATCAGCATAAATATGGTTGCGACAAAAGTTCAGCTGGTTAACAAAAGAAGACGTATATATTGAATAGAGAAGAGGTCCCAAAACAGAACCTTGCGGTACACCAGTAGAAATGCATAGAGGCAGCGATACAATACTGTTTAAAACGACACTCTGCCGACGATCAGATAAATAACTTTTTATAAGCTGGACTGATGCGACACTTAAACCTAAGCTATTTAAAAGAGAACAAAGTGTTGCATGACAAACCGTGTCAAACGCCTTAGAATAGTCTAGAAGTACCAAAGCTGTTAGTAAACCTTTATCAGTTGATTCAATGATATCATCTGTCACACCAAGTAGTGCCGTTTCACAACTGTAACCCTTTCTGAAACCAGATTGGGTTTGTGGAAGTATATTATTTCTACTAACAAAATCATTCAATTGCATAAAAATAACTTTTTCAAAAATTTTAGAGATCGTCGGCAAAATGCTAATGGGTCTTAAATCATTTAAATTACAAGGATTTTTTATTTTTGGTAAAGGTTTAACCAAAGCATGTTTCCACAAAATGGGCACAGTTGATCTTTCTATACAACAATTAATAATGTGAGTTATGTAAGATATGATATAAGGACAACACAATTTAATCATTGATATATTGATATGATCAACACCAGTAGCTGTTGAATCAATACCTTGAACAATACTAGCAATTAATACTGGATCAACGAAAGAAAACGCAAAAGGATTATTATTGTTATTTTCAAATATGATACTATGATTATTACTACTGGGAATTCTATTAATAAAGTAATCATTAAGCATATTAACATCCGAAAAACAGTCGGGTATAGCACTGTCGCGTTGATTATTTAAGTTTAAGTTAGAGAATTGTTTCCATAAAAACTTAGTAGATTTGTTATTTGAAATATATTGAAAGTAAGCCTGCTTTTCATGCTTAAATGAAGATGTTGCTAAATTACGCAGAGTTTTGTAATAGTCCCAGTGAGCAGGTGTAGGCGACTTACGAAATTTAGATTTGGCTTTATCTCTCAATTGGAACAATAACTTTAAATTATCAGTTAGCCAAGGAATACGCTTCTTTGTAAAACGTTTAGTTACGATTGGTGAGTGTCTATCAAACAAATCTAGTATACATTGATTAAGAAAATCAACCTTATCATTAACATCATCCATAGAAAACATGAAATGAAAAGGGATTAAATGTAAATCGTATTCAAATTTGACAAAATCAATTCTTTTAAACTCCCTATATGAATGAAATATAGGTTCTATCTTAGGTACAGAACGAAAAGTATCGCAAAATACTGCATCGTGATCAGAAAAATTACAAGATATAATTCCGGAATTAAAAATTTCAACAACATCAGTACAAAGAATGACATCCAAAAGAGAAGCAGAAGATTTAGCTGATCGTGTTGGCTGGTCAACAATCTGTTTGAGATTTAAAGATTCCATTAAATTAGAAAAAAATAAAGTAGACACGTCATGCAATTTTAATAAATCAACGTTAAAATCCCCACAGCAGAACACTTCGTCTGCAATAGAAAATGCTATATCTAAAGAGCCTTCAAGTTCATTAAAAAAAAACGTATTTATAATCTACTGACGGCGGTCTGTATGCTACACCAACAACGAATTTATGTTGATCAAATGAAACCCTCAACCACAACTGTTCAATGTCTTTACTAACATCTATAACAAGTGCCTGTATATCTTTTCTTACGTAAAAACCAACCCCACCACCCCTACCAAGTCTATCCCTTCGATAAAAATTAAAACCATCTATGGTTATTAAATCAGAACCAACATCACCATTAAGCCATGTTTCAGTAATAGCTAAAATACCAATATTTTGTGTGGCAATAAAATCAGTTAAGTCGCTCAGTTTGGGAAGCAAGGATCTAATATTTAGGTGTGCCAATCTTAAACAAATATTGCTTAACATAATCTAAAATAAATTAAACATACTTGATTTGAAAATAAGTAATAAGGCAATACATTAATAATTAACTAATATCGTACATGCTTGGAAAAAAAAGAGATTCTAGCTGAGTGTAATCCGTATATTAAACAAAACAAGAACGCAAATCAGAAAAATCCTGAAAGAAGATACAGCAACAAAACAAGACAGTCCTCAGGAAAAAAAGACCCAACTATGTGATATTGTCGTGATGCGATATTAAATAAATTTTTCAACAATTTTAGCATAATCGCTTAATGTTTTGATTTTACAAATATGCCCTTCAATTTTGACAAAAATATTACCATTGTTAGTAAACACATCTTTATATGAGGTTTTTTGAATTAAGTTTTTAACAATGGACACACGCGCTTTAGACAAATCTTCACGAATAACGATTTTACTACCTTTGAGTTTACTTTTTGTATTGTACACTTCGTTGCGCACACTTCTTCGGCAAAATCTAACTATAATCGGACGGTGAGCTCCTTCCCTTCCATCGAGCCGATGACAACAATCAATATCCCCAGCGCTAATAGGTAGTTTTAGTTTTTCGGTACATATTTTTACCACTTTTTCTTCCACTTTTTCTGACGCTGTTTCCGGAACTCCAAATATACGAAGGTTATTGTTCCTACTGTACTGTTCCTGGAGCTCAATCCGATTCTCCAATTCTTTTAATTGATTATCTCTTGAAGATAGCGCATCTTTAACGGCTTCTAACATTTTGTCTAAGAATGTTTTGTTAGTTAGCACTCTCTCAATCACTTTTTGTATAAGATCCTCTTGATCTAATCTGGATCTAGTAACCCTATCGCAGTTGTCACTCGACATAATTTATTACTTGACAATAAATATATATACCGCACCAGTCGACAAACACGTCTACTCTCTGCGAGCGTACATGAACGAATATTAAAAAATATTAATGCAATTTGCATTAGGCAAATATATTGAAATACATATGGAAAAATTAAAATTCAGTACTTGACTTAAACAGTCAGAATAAATTGTGTAAATATGCAAATATTAATACTGGTTCATTTATCTGAAAAAAAAAAACGTATTAAAATTCTAATGATAATTGGGTTTGGTGACCGTGTAGTATGTGATTTATTTAATAATTTGCACCAAAATCGGCATCCAGTAACATGACCCGTTATTGATAAAACTTTGAGAAGGTTTAACTTAAGCAGAACGCGCACTGGATCGACTCGGATCTGTCGGCTCGGAAAAGATGAATCGGCAGTTTTTTGGTAAACGGAAGTCAAATGAAGGTCCGCATACTGGTTCGGCATTTTCCGATACGATTCGAACTGAACCAGTGCGCGGCCCTCCATTTAAATTCACGCATAACAAAAACTGTCGATTGTTTTTTTTTTCCGAACCGACTGAGTCGAGTCGATCCAGTGCGCATACTGCTTTAAGGAGAACGTGTATTGAATCGACTCGGCTCGAAATGGTACGCTCGACAAGGCAGCGTATACCCGCGTTTTTACCTAATTCTCATGTAGTACAATACAATACAAAAGAGGAAACGTATTTGATAAAAATAAAACACAAGAATGTTCAAAACAGTTCGCTAAGATTTTTTTTTAATTAATTAAGGGTGTGTATTAAGATTTTGCAGTAAAGATTAATTACGCTGTTGCTGTAATTAATATACCTGGTTGTGAATAATTATTTACTGTATAATGCGTTTTTTTTTAAACATAATGTCTAGTTTTGCTGCACAATTTGTTGACATAACTTACCTATAAAGGAACATAAGCTGCTTGACGCAAATGCAATAGTGAATTTTCAGTAGGATTTTGCGTGCAGTAAAGTTGAACTATTGGATCAAGGAAGAAGGGTCCTTGATTAGAGAAGTTTTGATCTCATTAATTTATTTAGTTCTGTATATGACGTTTGTGAATTCTCCTTCGTTGGTATACGATGCTTTTCTAGTAAATGCTCCAAATCAACATTTTATAACTGTGTTTCAGTCAAATAGGAGCAGGGCCATCTTTACAACAATGGCTGTAACATATATACCTATTGAACGTAACTATATGGGCAGAAAACTTGGCTATAATAATAATGTTTAGATCAGAGAACCTCTTTACAAAAGTGTGGGTTAAGTTTAGAAAAAAGGTAATTTAAACATAATACTTACATTAAATTAACTACAGTTGTGGTTGGCGTAATCCTTATTTTTTAATAATGTTCACTTTGTTAATTGAAGAGTACTTATTGTTTAAGTGAAATTAATGAGTTTGTTAAATTAATAAACTAGAAGTAACAAAATAATATGATCGCTTTTTATACCAATTATTTTCTTAATTTTGGCAATATCTCTAAAATAAACGAGATTTTATTAGTTCGAGGGTTTGTTTGTTGATTTTATTAACGACAATACGTAAATTTCGAGGGATGTCGAAGATGTTGGCAGTTGGCGGATATAATCACATATTACTGCTAAGTCGACAAGTCGATGCACGTCTTAATATTAGCTTTTTTTGTTTCAGAAACAACAATTTGTAAATTTTTAGGCATGTTCAACATCTTGGCACCCCGACATCCTTCTTAACATTAGAGGAAATCAAAATATTGCGGTTATAGTTAATTAATTATTAATTCGATCCGTAACTAGTGTTCGAGTGCTGTAAAGTTTCCCAGTATAAAATTTTCGTTTATAACTTTTTCCCACTTCATCATATGCAATTGGTTATATTTACTAGTTGTAAAATATTGTAAAATATTTCACAATATTTTCTAGAAGATTGGGCTACAATATTTTCTGGCCATTTTATTGCTTTTATTGTAACTGTGGTATACAAAACTGCAGCGACATTGTTTTAAAATTTCGCGCAATAGTAAAAATTCTTACTACAAGTTTCGTCCAACAGTGAAGTGTAAATATTACTACGCGGATTTTCCTCTGCGTAGCTATTTAGTTGCCCTATTGTTTAAAGTTTTAGTCCACTTTGCTAGTTATTTTACTATTACTTGTTAAATATATTGTATCAATTGTTCATTATCTTTTTATTTTGTTTGTCTGCATCCCTTCCAGTAAATTAACTACTGACCTCCAATTTAATTATAACTTTCTTTGAATCCACGACCCAGCTAACACCGAAAAAGAGCAGCCGATATAGCGTCTTAGTGTCAACTACTGACTTGGTTTTCTCTGAAGTTAAACATCCTCACCTCCATAGCGCGGAAGTAAATTGATCTATTTTAGTGCAACGCTATTTCTAGGTTTTATTTTTGCTCCCTTGGAAACAATAGCTTCAAACGAGAGTAGCGCGGTTTTAAAACAAGACGTAAAACAACTAGTATATCCCTGTTTAGTTGTTCCTTCATTTCAAACTGATTTAATGACGCAATCTCAGGTTACCCCTGTTTAGCCGTGTAAATTCGTAAATTCAATCAATAACAAGCTTTTCCGCCTCACCGTACCTGTTTACGAGCTCCTCATGCAGTAAACTACTCAGTTAGAGAGAGGAACTTTAACAGGCATTCAATAAAAGTTACTATTGTTCCGCCACTATGATGCCGAGGAAGTTTTACTAGCGCCTTACTGAACCGTTGGTATCAATAACATTAGATCGTGAAATTGATATCGTTAAATTTTCTTTAATACACAGCGTCGCGTATAAGTGCACTTTTATTGCACCTATTTACGGTTCGAGATTGAGTGCTACAGGATCTTATTACTGCTGAAGGGTTCATTTTACTTATTGGATTCCGATGGTTCTGTTAGCGACGCCATCTTAATAAAAGGGATAGTGGATCAGCGTGACTTCGGGCGGTGTTATAAAGTTCTAATGGCAGCTGTCACGGTTGACGTCATTTCACAAGTTTAGACTTTAATAAGCAAGGTTGTTGGGACAAAATAGCGCCCGTATAGCACCAGACACAAAAAGATGTTACAAAGTCTAACAAGCCATATAAGTGATAGGCAAGCAAAGCATCAACTAAATCGATTTGAAATATATTTTAAATTTTTAACTGGTACATTTATTGAAGAATTTAACATGTAGAGTTTAATGCTTCAACAAAAATAACAGAAAAGGAGGAAAGAGCTTCTTCTTGATGCACTCGAAAAATTCCTACGTGTCTGTGTATACTAGCTAACCCGATATTGATTTTGGCTTCTCACATTTCCGCAGGTCTCATACAAAGTGAATCACTTTTTAAAATTTTAAAATTTGATACGTAATGTCTACTTAATTCAAAATTGATTTTCCAAATGAAACGAAATGAAATGAAAAATCAGGGACCATACAGTAGTGACGGGAAATTCTTTTTACCGTCATGAACCATCTAGAAATAGTTAGTTCGGCGACGACATTTATTTTCCATTATCACCGAAAGTGCGAGCGGATAACACAGCCATAAATTAATTTTAATTACATCCACTCAAATAAAGTACCTTAACTATGTGTAAGGGAAGTTCTTTGCCTTTATTAAATTTTGCGGTTTCGGCATAATTTAATTTGGGTAATATGATTATAGTACTAAATTTAGGAGGCGGAAATTTAAGAAGGGGTAATCATTTGATATTAATATTGAATGTAGCTACAATTTAAGGTGTCATAACTGAAATTTCGTATATCAGGTCTTCAGAGGAATTAACGCTCTTTGAAAGTGCCTATCTGAGTTCTAGCTAGTCAGTGAAGAACTTTTTTCTTGTTACATAATATTTAGTTTTTAATAAAAATCTCGCAAGCTGCAGTAGACCTTTTTTTTGGTTAGAATATAATTGCAAGCATTATATATAGCCAGGGATAATGCAAATTATGCATTTTCGGTAAAAAAATGAACAACGAGATAGCGGGGATCCCTATATTATTAATTTGCAGAATATTGCAAAGACAAGAATGATTTTGGAATAATATAATTAATGGAGGATCGCGGTACCCTACCAACGTAAATTATTCTTTTTTTATTTTTTTTTATTTTCCTCGTATGAAAATAATTTGAAGTAAAATACAAGGATGACGCAAATTATTTTGGAAGAATACCAAAAAAGAATCAGCACAAGGATAAAGATAACAAAGGCTCTACTCCAATAAGCCATTGAAAAGACTAAAGCGAATGGGTGCTATGGGTGCTACCCCATTCGAGGTATTCCTGTAAGGGTTGGAAAAATTGAATATTTTTTCTCAAGAATTACTTAAGCTATCACGTTAAAAAAAGATTAGGTAAGAAAACACTGATTATGGCCGTTCTATAAAAAAGTCAGAAGCTAGTTCCGTTCACTCAGTTCAAAGTGATCGTTATTTTTGAGGGATGTTTTTTTTTTCCTGAGTTTTCTTTACGGTGCCAGCTTGGTCTTTTGTTATGTATCAGATTGCATTTAGATTTACTATAATTTTTTTTATGTATGTTGGAACATGAAAATAAAAAATAAAATTTTGTTGAATGATCTTAGTAGGAACAATTTGTTATTGATTTTTTTATGGGTAAGATATTTCATTTCATTCATTCATTAAATTAAGGTAGGCACCTAAAATTCGGGCACTTGAGCTAGGTGCTCATTGTACCATCCCTATTAAGTCTCTTATTTCCACTCGAGCAGCTTGGTGTTCTCTATAAAGCCCAGTATCTTGCCCAGTGGCAACTTGAGAACCTTCGAGGGCTCCAATAGATCTCTTCCGAAATAATGATTAAGATAATTATTCATCGAACAATTTCAGGATTATTTGCATGTACGATTCAGTCCTAGTGGTTACGAAAGCACCGAAATATAAAAAAAGAATATTATAACAATAAAATAATATTTAATTCCGTAGATACAGTTCAAACTTATTATTATTTTCCCTTTTTGAATTGGTTTTAAGGTGTCAACTTGTCATATAAGAATATGTGTATGTAGGTTTGTTATATATTATTCAGTAGTAAGTGGTAGTTTTTTCAGTGTGGTAAAACATACAAACAAAAAATAACATCTCTTTGAAGAAACTTATTAGCGACATTGGGTTATATTGATTAGTTTAGCGTTAAAGTAATTATTTAACGATCGGTTTCAGGGTTATTTATATGTCCATTTGGGGATTAGCAGCTATAAAAGATCCGAGGAATAAAACAAAAATATTAAATAACAATAAAATAACTTATAACTCCACAAAAACACCTCTCAAAAGGGAACAATAATGACAACTTCGAACTAAGAAAATAGAATTAGCTTCGGATTTTTTTTTTTTATAAAATATCCATACGTAATTACTTACATACTTTTTTTAACGTGATAGCTTGCGTAATTAAGCTATGCTTCCATATAGGGTTTAGAGTACTTATATGCGACAGTAATACCCATTCTCTTTAATTCTAACTCCATAGCTTTAGGGCCATTTTTCCATATCTTATTGGAGTAGATCCTTTACGTAGTAAAAACTAAAGATTCAAAAGCCATAACAATGCTTAACATGTCGCGGAAGAATGTTATGTTAAAAGCATTATTATAGACTGTCTAAACACCTAGGAAAAGGTATTAAAGAAAAATCTATTTTGTAACCCTAATAAAAACAAAAAACAGTAGAACACCGGCAACTAACAATAGCAATATCACTATGAAATCAAATGCCCATAAAGTTGATGTAAATTATAAAATTATTACTTCATTTTCACAAGGTGAAAAATGCGGAAAAATATTTAAAAAAAATTGTTTTTGACTAAGGTCTAATGCAAAATTCAATTTCAATTTTTTGTAAAAACGTGTAATTTTTATTAACTTAGATCATTAATACTATCTTGTTTTGTTGGAATATGACTGGGAATCAATTCAAAAGAAAATGCAGGTTACGATTCGGTTTGTTTATAAACCTTTTTCAAACCTTAATCTGTAATAATTACATTTTTTGTTAGATATTTAGATATACAAATAATTAAGCTATTAGTAAAAATAAGAAGGGTGCCATTACTGTACAGGAAATAAAAGTTTATCTTTGAATATAACTTCTAAGCGGCTAGAATCCTTTGCTTAGGCGCAAAATGTATTGGGAAGATTAGAATGATATCCACAATGACGCTGTTTCAGAAGCAATGTCAAGAAATAGGTTTGAATATATATTGTCCAACTCCTGCGATAACAATGATTTAAATCCGAATGATCGTTTCACCAAAGAAAGACCATTGTATAAAAAAAAAAAAAATGAGAAATTCTTGTTATTCGCTCCTGTAACACAGAATCACTGTGTTGATGAAGGCATGGTTCCCTATTTCGTGCGCCATGGCTGTAAAGAATTTATCAAAAACAAACCGTTGAGATATGGGTATAAATTATGGACGGGTACCACCTCTGAGGGTTATATAGAATGGTATGAACCGTATCAAGGAGCGAATTCTAAAATTAAATAATGTTACAAAGTATTGGGGGTTTGGACCTTCTGTTCTTTGCGAATTGCTAAATGTTTTATGCAAACTGCCATACCACTTATACTTTGATAACTTTTTCACTGGTTTACCTTTCTTCGAGGAACTGAAAAACAGAAATATAATCGCAACTGGTACAATACAAAGAAAATTTATAGCTGTCTACTTGCAACAGATAATGAAATAAAAATAAGTCGTAGATCTTATAATAATAATAATAATTCATGCCTTAGCATCCCCCAACAGCTTTCACCAATTACAGGGAGCATCGGCGGCCATGAGCTATTATTACGCCTGCGCCCGTGGAACCACTTAAGATGTTCGTCTGTCAACATTTGCCAAGGAGTAAGGAAAACCACGAAAACCTCACTCTGAGAGCAGTCCGTCGGGCTCGAACTGACGACCCCGCCATTGATAGCCCAGCGTGCAAGCCACTCGACCATCAGCCGGGCCAAATGACTATATGACCGTATGACCATAGCACAACAAAATAAAAATCAGCAACCAGTGGCATAATAATAACTTTGTGCATATGGTCTCTAATTACTTTGATGTCGAACCATTGTATCAAGCATATGGTCTCTAATTACTTTGATGTCGAACCATTGTATCAAGTTACAAGGTACTCCCAAAGAGAAACAAACGCATAACTGTTTCCCCAACCGTACAGCATCCACTAATATAGTAAATCTATGGGTGGGGTAGACCGAAGTGACCAAAATGTGAGTGATTATCGCGTAGGTGTTAGAGGAAAGTAATGGTACTTTCCTATATTTACTCATATTGTCGATACAGCATCGAAAACGCGTGGCTTCTACATCAATTTGAAGGAGGTAAAATGGATCATCTCTTATTTCGACGGAACGTTCACTTATTAACACCAATGTTTGTAAGAGGATCTCATTAAATAGAAGATACAATCGCCCGTCCTTACTAAAAAAAATGTGGAAAGCCGGTTCGATCGAAATGATCGCTAAATAGTGGATCATCCGAGACAGACTAGATGCCGTGTCTGTCACAAGAAGGTGGCCAGTAAGTGTTCAAAATGCGACGTCGCACTTCATGTTGAATGTTTTATTCGTTACCACACTTTGTGAAAAAATGCACAGTAACAATATCTTTGTATGTTTTTTAATTACAAAATAAATTATTGTTTGCCTACTTTATTCTTTTATATGTGTATTCGCCCACTGTCCTTTTGGGAGGACATCATCTATAGAGGGGAGCAAAGTTGGTGGATTTTTTTGAAGAGTTTATTTGGGCTTATATTTCGTAATATTAACCTAAAACAGATATCTTGAAACAGAAAATCCCCGCACATAAATGGTTTAAATTATACATATCAGCGATTTCAATATCTACTACTGTATATGATCTCATAACTGGGACGAGGATAAATAAAGATTATCCTCGTTTTCAACATACAGAATATTCATCTACCTAGGTACTTCCCCTGAGGATATATTGTTTGTTGGAGTTGGATTGAAGTACGAAGGGATAAGTCTCATAAATTTTATGTACACATTTCACACTTTTTCAACAACGCCTAACTACTAATTCAATTTACTTTTGAATTAAGTCGCATGTTAAAGGTTAAATCCACCCTCCAGTATGTTTGTATAAACCCTGTTTATTTCACGCAGCTTAGCATTAGTGTACGAGCGGCTTTAAGGTTGATGTTTCAAATAACATTTATCTAACAGATATTACACAAGTTGCTGGCATAAACAGCGAAACAAAATTAGCGTTTGGCACCATAAACAATATATCAAAGGAATTTTAGCTTTATGTTCTTTGAATTTCGAATTGCCGTCTATTTTCGGACGTAGTTTCTGCGGTGTAACTATTCAATATTTGTTTAATTGTCATATATATAGCTAGTATATAAAATATACATGTTGTATTCTAATGACGAAGGCCAGTGCGTAGGGATAAATTATACATAAGGAAAAGAAATCAAAGAAAAGTCTAGTTCCTCACAAAATTCTATGAGAGCACACGACCTGTTTTGCTCTATCCGAGCATCCTCAGGCCAGCTAAAGAAGTATCATATAATAAGAGAATGCAACAATTACCGGCAAAACGGTAAAGTATAAAATCGAAAAAAAAAAATTATTGAGGGAATACAGTAAAATGGTATAAGAATTAAAAAATATACTTACAATTTAAAAATGGTTAAAAACGGTGAAAGTGTAAAATTAAAATAAAATTAGAGAGTGCAAAGTAGATTGTCGAACTTATATAAAACTTGTAACAAACAGACATTAAATAAAGAATAAAACACATAAGTTTAAACGAACAACATTTAAAATTATTTAAAAAAGTAAATTAACGACTTCGAATTCCGGATATAAAATGATTCTGGAAAATTCCAGACTGAAATTTAGATTTAAAATATCAGAAAAATACAATAAACTTGTGCCATCTATTATGCAAAAATTTAACTAAAGTAATGTGCTAAAGACGTATCAGAATACTTGAATACTATATATGTAGATCACCTATCGAGTAAAATTTGAAAAAGGGGGATGGACTCAAAATTAATTGTGAGCTTAATTAAAGAGCTCTACTAGTGAGCTGTTGCCTCAATATCTCTAATGCCTCTAAATTATTGCGGTAGGTACCTTTTTTGGCCGTATGTAATACTTCAAAATTGTGATTTATGTCAAAGTGGTGTTATTTTCTTTTAAATGTTTACCGAACAAGTAGTATACAGTAGAATTGGGTTTTGCGCTACGTACCTAAATGCTCTTTTATCCAAACTTAGAAGTTTCTAAAGGTCCTTCCAACGTATGTGCAGTAGCAATCATTATATCTCAGGAGATAAACCTCTTTCTTTTCAGTGACTGTATAATATCTATATTGTTGATAATTAATGTTGTTGGTATTTGCAATTTTATAAGAGAAAGAACCGATATATGGGATCGAAATGAGGTACTTGTCATTGTCAACTGTAGAGTCAATGGTAATGTTTAAATAAGCTACATTTCCTCATTTTCATTATTAATTTTATGTAATAAGTTATCTATTATATTAGAATTATAATTATTCATTATGGCTATATAATATATTTAGTTCCTTTTTAAAAGATTCTTCAGCGAGAGGAAGATTAACCAGCTTATGAAGGTAATTATAGAAGGAAGCATATTTATGGTGAAAGGGATGATTAGATTATTGATTAGTTACTATACCACAGCGTATGAGTTTCCTGTATATCTTAAATTCTGTTTATTGTCAATGTAGGAGTGAATAATAGTTAAATCCAGAAAATTAATCCGATTATTTAGTTGTACTTTTAACGCAAGCTTAATAGTGTTTTGTAAGGTATTGATAGATGATAGATTGATAAATGATAGATATCTAGCGTAATACAATTGCTAAAGGTATTATTATATATGTAGTTTCATCAAGAATCATAAATATATCTGCTAACAGAGGTGAAATTTCATAACACATCGCCAGACCTACAGGTATAGAGTAAATGTTGTTATTAAATTGGAAAAAGTCTTGTTTCAAACAGATTTCAAGCAATCCTACCAGCTCATCTCTCTCTTCGGATGGAACATTAAATGAGCAAAGTTTATCGATAACTAGTTGGATAACTTCTTGTCTCGGTATATTAGTAAAGAGGTTTAATACGTCTAAGAAAATGAGGATATCTTCATCCTGTATGATAAAATCGTTCAGCTTCTGAGTTAATTGTAAGCTATTATTAACTGTACAGTTGACCTTCTCGGGAGGGCATAAAATGGAGAATCCGTATATGCAACCACAGGTCTAACAGGTATATCTGAAAAATGTCAGATTTGTGTAGTTTGAGAAGACCATATAGTCTTGGTATTAAATTATAGTGAGGCAACAGATCGCTTTTTATCCTGTTATCGAACACAAATTAATTTTGTTTTTAACTGTCTTAATGAACGTATTAATATTGACTTTAATTTTCTGGATATTATTATCTTTAATAAAATCTCCTACTTTAGCAATGTAATCATGTTTATTTTCTATTAAGAGGCGATCAATCTGGATTTTAGTCCTCCAATCCGTCTCCTTATAGATGTGTTTGTGGTTGAATGCTGAGCTTCCGATTTTCAAATTATTGTTTTCTGCAAACTGTATTAGTGTCTAGCCGTTTCTGTTGTTCTCTAAGTGCTTACTTTTACCTCCTGCTATATATTTTTATTCACTACTTCCCTCCCGATTTTTGCTTTCATATCTCTAATTAGGAGTATTCTTTATATAAAAAGTTGTTTTAGAATCAGCGTATTTGTGTCCCTCACACATCGTACAAAATCACTACCATCGCAGTAACCAAACAAAAATAACATACCAGCATTTTCTTGATTAATAAACTGAAAAGGCATTTTTAGAAATGTTAAGACAAGTACACGTTTCAATAGTTATTTTTATTTTTAGTTACAATTTCAAAACAAAAGTTTTCGGAAATCTATTTGAATGTAAATTACTTTAGAAACTGAGAAATTGCCAACTTTTCTGTAATTAAATTGTGAAAATATCATTTGTATGTAAGGCAATTTTGACCACGGATATCTCAACAGTAGTCAAGAATGCGACTCATGTTTATGATTTTTTTTTGTATTTTGATTAAGGAACCTCGCCCTTCTTCCCCTAACACTTACAATTTTTAATGGTATGTAATTATAGTGCGGCAAAATGCAAGTATATTTTTGCTTAATGCCACACACAAAAAAAATAATTACTCAATTTGAATATAAATGAACCACATTGAATATAACATAACTTCCTATATAAGCAAGAAGATGATGTATTTATATTGAGAATAAAATTTGTTCAGTTTTCCAAACCAGTGAATTTGTTAGATAAAACAATTTTTTAGTTCAAATATAATCAATATAATAAATTCATTATGAACAGATAATATTTTCACCACAAAAATAATTATTTTAGATTTGAGTAAATAGATTTTCTCAACTGGAAACTACCATATTTATGCCTTAATAATTTATGTACATTTGATAGAAATATATAAAAGTGTTAGTTGAAGTATTTCCATTATTTGCTTCCAAGATATAAATATATGGAACTGATAATACTTACCTGCTTAATCTAAGCATTTCTACTATTCAAGGGTAATAATTACCTACTAATTTTGTGTCTGTAACTCCAAAAAACCTTGCTAGGGGAAAATTAATAAAGAAATATTATGTAGGTAATTAAATAATTTTACTGTCATACTTTATAGTTTTACAATGTTTGGCAGAAGGTAGCGAATCGGGGTACTCCAGGAGTGCGCACGGGATATTGACGCGTATAGGTATAGATGTTAAGCGTATGAACCAACGTGCAGACAAGAACAAATGCTTTCATCTTAGTCTAAAGATTTTCACTCTAACGGTAAACCTCTATTATGTATTCCACAACATAAATACGATTCAATACGGATTTACTAAACCATAGTGGAAATCTGCGTACTCTGTAATGTTTCTAAATTTGCATTCATTTTAGGTATCAAACCATGTATTCTAATTGTACAACATCTATACATGCATTCCGCGCATTCCCTCCTATACATTTACCCCAAAACGCAATAAAATTGGTTTATTACTGGGGATTTGCTCTTTGTATACAGGATCTCTAGGCAGAATCTCCCCAGATAGTGTATATACTGGATAGTTAATGAAATCCCAGCGCCACGCCATGCCACCCGCTTCATCACAACCAGGTATTAATATGTGTATTGTGTATTTCTACGCTGGTACTTTCGAAATTCTCGACGCCCGACATCCGTACAGCCGGGCGTGCGATACGCTACCATACATATGTAATTACAGAATGTTAGCACCTGAATGATTTCCCCTGAATGTGTAAAGGATTACGTATCAAACTTCTATAGAAATTTCAGCGCGTTCGGCAATGCGAGAATACTTCTCTATTCCACACCACATGTTGTGTACATTCCTTCATCCCTTGTATATACCTATATGTAAGTAGAATATCCATACACGTATTTCACATATGCATATACAGTGGGCGCATGTACAAAGTGGTACCATAAATAAGGAGAGCCTGTGTAACGGAGACGGTGCATACAACTTTATTACATCCGTAACAATTTACGGGAGTATAACATAGCGGTAGTAATAATGCAATGCAAGTATTTGAGTGAGTTGGTATGGTACTTTGGTAATAACGCCTTGAAATCTGGAAATTGTTAATAATAAATGGTTTTAGTTGGTTGGAATGTTAACGAGAATCTCGTCCGTTCAATATTTGCTCTTCCTGTTAGGTAACCTTGTTTAAATTTTACCTCGTATGCTAAGAGGGAATTAAACACGAAAAATGTACAATTCTGGTAATTATGTGATTTTCCGCCTCTTATAATGTCTCTCTTTTACATTTACACATGTGTACATAACATTCTCGTTTGTGTGTGCAAGGATAAAATATTACAAACAGGAAGTGAGAAATATTGAAATACTATAGATACTGCCGGCGCCTCCACCAAACCTAAAACAATACAAAATAGGATAATCCCGTGAAAGTGTTTGGAAAACATGGTTTAATCTGGTACATAAATTTATAATTGCATGTCCTTTGTGTCAGAGACGAAACCTGGATCACAGATATTACGAAATTGCCCTGATGGAATAAAATTATGTATAATTACGCTAAGGATCATTGGTTGTTTGTAATCATTAGGGGTGGTATTATTGTAGATATGACATGTATTTTTTGCATGGCGATGTAATATTGCATCTAGTAATATAATTCCTAAACAGAATCTGGTTATAACAACACAAAAAAATATACTAGAAGAACTGTTGAAGGAAGTGATGACAGAGGAAGAAAAGATATGCCTGGCGCTAATGTAAACAAGACAAAAATAATGAAGATAGGTAAAGACCCAGAAAATAGAAAGCTTAAGATAGGGAAATATGAAATCGAACAAGTCCAAAGATTTAAATACTTAGGAGTCATGTTATCGAGCATTGGAGACGGGAAAACCAAGATAGCAAAAACAAATTTAACAATTAACAGAGTACTTAATGCAAATGAAAAATTGCTGCAAAGCAATTACTCACCAAAAAAAAAACCATAACTTAGCTTCTATAAGACTAACGGTTATGCATGGATCAGAAGCGATGACCCTTACAAAGAAAGACGAAGAGGACCTAAGAATAGTGGAGAGAAGAATAAGGAGGACAATCATGATGCCGGTAAAACTAGCAAACAACGAATATAGACAAAAAATGAACCACAAAATATCGTAGGAACTACAGGAAGAAGATGCAGTAAAGAAAATAAAAGCACAGAGGGAAAATGGCTGGGTCACATGTGGACAGTTGGTGAGACGGCTACGACATATTGAATGCTACGTATACCGCCTCCAGGATGCGGAAGAGGTTCACGAAGACCTAGAACGAGATGGTTGACGGAGTTTGAGGAAGATTTGAAGAAAATGGGAGTGATCAACAACAAATTAAGAATAGGAAACTATGGATGGAGGTTAGTAAGAAAATTTAAAAAAAAAAACTAAAGAAGAGGAACTAGAACTGATCCACCCCAAATTGCGGATCTAGAAAGCTTCTTTTCTGAAGCGGCGCAACTCCTTTAGAGTGTTTTAGCCACTATACATACCGTAGGCAATAAAATACGTAACAATAAAAAACAGAGGTATAGAAATTTGACTTGCTATTAATTTTTGGGTAAAAAACATTCCACATTCGAACCTGTATACACATATTTTTTTTATTCTGGCATCTTCTATCAAAAGCAGGCAAGTTTATAGAGGTAGTTCTAGTCGACTTCTTACAATACGTTTTCGAAAAATAAAGTTTTTCTAATTTGATGTTACAATAAAGCTATAAACAAACTAGAAGGAGTGCATTGGTGATTTATAAACGACGCACTAGTGCGTTAATAGGTTCATAAATGAGTTTTACTGGATTAATGTATAAAAAAAATAACATTTTACAAAACCTTTCTAGTCTCGTCCTTTGAAAAACTGCACCTATGAAATCAATTCTATAATTATTATCATTCTCATAGGGTTAAAGTTGTTTGATGTTTATAAGGGGTTATTATATTTAGGAGTGATGAATAATGCTGTTTCCTTTAGCGGGCGAAGAATAAATCGTGTTATAGAAAGCGGTACATCGAAATCTGGGGGTATCAGGGACCGCAAGGGCCGACACTTGAGCCCCTTATTTGCGTATGACTTAAAACGGAGCGCACATGATCATGTATGTTAATGACATAATGAAACATAAAATTACCCACCATTTTGCCCTACATTAATAATTATTTCAATACCTTTACGTGGAATTCGCTAAAAATTGTGATGGGAAATTTAAATTTCCCTGTTAGGGTTGTTGCTGTATGCGAGAGTGGTAAATGATTTAAAAAGAAATAAATTTGGGAATCTCTTGATAATTAATTTATATGAGTTTTGAATGAATTAATAAGAATTTATGCTTCTCCCACATGCATTTCAAATTGTATATGTTGTTTAAGTATTATAAGCAATTTTTGAAAATTCACATCTGCGTAAATAACTTATTATTATTAAATTCTCTCAAAAAAAAAAAGACAAGAAAGATTTGCCATAAACAGATAGCCATTAAAAAAATACACGATTTTATTATTTCGAAAGGCGTAGATTGTTTTTATCAAAATAATTGGCTCCATTTTAAAATCGAATTAAAAAAAATAAAGAATTACTGTGATAATTATTATAAAACTTGTTTTAATCAAGTGCGAATATTGGACCGCCCTTATTGAAACTTCATTGCGAAACGAGCGAGACTCTAGCGAGATAATAGCGAAATTGTGCTTACTCATACCATATAAATAATTTTGCATGTAAATCCTGTTGACACGGAATTACAAAAAAAATCAATGGAGAGTTACTTTACCGATTTGCGGTATTGGTATAATATATTTATATAGAAAGAAAATATGATATAAACATTGTATTGAGGCACTTTTGATTAAAGAAAAGCGCGGTCTTTCGTGTCCTCTGCTTTCCTATACTCTAGTTTACAATATTGCATACCTGTTTTAATAATACACAATAAATATGTAAAGTTTCCCATTAAGTGTGAATTCAAGATTCAATATTAAATTCGATCTATTATGAAAATTCACATTTCAAGATTATATTGACTATGTGAAACTCCTAATCACTTGTAAATACAGGGTATCAGAAATATAGTGCTTGGGAAACCTAATTGGCATATAGTAACAATACAGAAACAAGAGAACCATCATGTGTAAAGCAACATTCAATTTTTGTTGCAACCACCTACAATAGTGTAGTCCTGGCTGAAGGACTTGTTGGCCTAAATGTTGTACACGTTGCACATGGTACGGATACAATAAATTGTTCCGCAGAATTCTATGTACTATATCGTGCGACACATTCACAGCACGCGCGATGGTTCATGTGGATAGTCTTGAATCCTCATCAATCATATCCAGCACTTGTTCCTCAACATTTAGACCACCCCTGTTTCTTTCACGGCCACGATCTTCAAATGTTAGCAAAACGTTTCAGGTATTTCTTAGCCATTGTAAGCAATATTCGTTTGAGATAAACGCCATTATTGACAATACCTTTTTTTGTCACTGCCACTGTTTCCAGTGAATACACTTGGACACCCTGCCAGGAAACACTTTTTTTTTTTTAAATTAAAATTTTAAGATGTGTATTTTGCAATAATTTCGGTGTCTTCATTAGTTGACGGAAATAAACCGAATGCTTTTCGACGTGCAACTTAAGACATTCCTTTGCTTATCGCAACCCAGAGGTTTATTTCTCTAGCGGCATTAGAATCCATTACGTCCCGGCCTACGACATGTCTAATTCGTTGCAACGAAAAATGAATAACATAAGGATACATATTTTGTGGTGAGCGAATAGAAATGCAAAATAGCATAGCTTGGATAATATGATAAAACAAAATTAATAATGAAATAAATGAAAATTAACTTAAATTTTCTCAAGTTTATAAGCCCACGATCCTGTTTTTGTGTTAATATGTGAAGATATGTGAAGCCGATCGTACGGCTGAGAAGGAAGGGTGCATCATTGCCAATCTTGCGAGTCAAGCAGTAATATGCGGTACCGGTTGTTGGTTGGGTGACCATTCAGACAACACTTCTCAGCGGCTCAGTCTGCTCTGGCACCCTAAGCCAAGGGCCTTCGAGGTCTGTAGTGCTGACGTATTATTATTACTATTATTATTATTATTATGCGAGTGAAGGTCAAGATCACGAACACTTTCCTTAATAACTGACTAACTATAACTACGCATCTAACGCATTCACTGTACAGGGCCAAGCTATTTATAAAAATTCGATTATTACGAAAACTATAACGATTAGGACTATACTTTATTTAACAAATCCTCTCTAAACCTTTACTACATGCTACTGAAGTCGTCCCAGAAACTATTTGTCTGATACCCTGTATAGGACGTAATTTTCAATATTTCGTTGTGAAGTCAGATATAAATTATTTTTCTCAATTAAGCCGTTGTTTTATTTCCGGACATATATTAGAACTTGATTATTGATATGATTCATAACAGCGATAAATAAATAGAATAAACAAATACAAATAAAAAGATAAAAATTAGTCAATACCTAACGCAAGTTATAACTTTTTCTTTTAATTTTTGGTTATTTCGTTGAACATATTTTTTTCGCATTGATCTTTAACGAAGATAAAACTGCTCCAAACTCAGGCATACACTTCAAAACATCTTAGCGAAAGCTTCACGATACTGGACGCATATTTCAACATCAAAACCACTACACTAAAGCTGTGGCTATTTATACCTTAAAAGGTTACAGCCTACAGTCATGGTTGTCTGTCGCCACACTTAAAAAATTGCCAATCTTCTGTTTATTTCCTCTTAAAGAATTTAGGCCGGCTGTGGGGTTCTCCACGCCCATTACTGGAAACCTAATCCTAGCCAGGCCGTTGCATTGGCACAGCAGTAAATAGACATATGCAAAACATAGATCTAACAAGCTTAGACCTCAGTCCAAGTACTGTGCCTTGGCGATGGCAAAATTTCTACTGTTAAGATCGAAACGAATATAGCTATGAAAAGGTATCGCTCCCAAAGATTATAGAGACAAATTGGAGAGCAGTATTTTCTAAGGTATAAGAAATCGCAATTGATCTTAAACCTGTAGTCGTAAAAATGTTTAGTAAACTTGAAAAGAGAAAGTATTATGTAGTACATATTACAGGAACTTGTGAATACTTTTGCATATGCATTGCAGTGTTACTTGCAAGAGGGAATAACCAAATGGAGCAATAGAAAGTATCACAACAGGAAAATGGCAAAACGAATCCTTCTTTAGCTATGGTTTTATAATTCACACTGTCAGTTAAAACGGACTCAACAAACAGTCGCAGTAGCGGATGGTAATTGCTGCAGAGACGTAATATAAATGCGTGCGAATCCGGGGACAATACCTGCTGAAATAAGGCCCGAGACACCGTGTTTGTACTACGTACCTTATATATAGTACCTATACAGAAAGCGCTGCTCAGGCGTAATCCCTTTATCCTTAAGTGGCAGGATGTTCGCTCTATGTACGTTGCGAGAACGTAGTCTGTGTTTTCGCGAGGGCTGGCTGTCTTTAATTTAAAACGTGATCGTCGAAGTTTTTTTTATTATTCCTTTTACGCGTCGTTTCATCCGTGAAAATTGTTTCTCCTTTTTTTTTGAGAATATAAAGGCGTACGGAGATAAAATAGGGTGCCGCATTTCAAATAAATTATGTTCAACAATTCCCAGAAAAAAAAGGTCAAATGAATCGCGACTTTGACTACACATTTTTAGATAGCTGCAACCATACATGAAAGTGTGCTTACTTCTTACCGAGTTTCATTCGTGCTAACCAAAGAGTAGTACACATACATACACATACAACCCTTGTACGTAGACATATATTATTACGGGTACAGATTATTAAACTGTAACAATAAAAGGTTGAAAAGGAAAAAAAAAACTATTTAAAAAGGTAAAAGCTGACATATTCACAGTAATTAAAACAATTACCAATGTTAAATTTCAATGTTAAAATGACTTACAGTTTGCCTTTAAAAATGAGAAAACTCAATTACCTAGGCGGCATTAGACTGTTTGGGCAGGAGTTACAATTAACCAAGGAAGTAAAGTATCTGGGTATTACCCTCGATGCGAAACTGAGCTGGAAAAATCACTTAGTTAAAACAACGACCAGGGCCACGCAACTATTCTGGCGCTGCAGGAGAGTTGCTGGCAAAACCTGGGAATTAAAGCCGTAGGTGATCGTGTAACGGTCATTTTCATTTGAGCAACGGTGTATACAGTATTATCATGTGTTTGTAATTTAATTTTTAAATATATCTAATTTCATACTATTGAAAGTCGATTAATTTCACTTAACATTTATAAGTTTAGGATAATTTAATTATTTGATTGCAGTTTTGTTTCATATTTCTTTGGATCATTGTAAATAACAATTTTTTGCGCGAGGATTCGAGGCTCGCATAGAAATTCGTTCTTTTCGGGCGTAGTTATTGCAAAGCGTAGACGTTTAATGTGAAGCTTAAAAGATCTAGGTAATAAATTAAATTTAATTATATATTTTTCTAGTAAATTCACATCTTGAAATCACAACCTATAATGAACTTTTTTTTCTTTTGCATATTTTATTATTTTAACTATATTTTACAATTGCTAATATTAATATGTTACATTTTTTTGCAAAGAGCACATGGTAATTACTGATTACGATTTTTAGGCTTTTTTTTGTTTTTTTCCTTTTTTTCTTCTTATCTTTGGAGAATTGGTTGCATTGTACATTGCTGATTTTGCTTCTCGTAATGTGATGAGATCTGAAAAAGTCCTGCATTAAATATTGGAGTTTAATCACATTACCTACCTGGAGATTGGTCCGAGACGTAAGTTTAAACCCGTGTGGAGCGGCTGAAATTCACCTCTCCGAAATTTGCTGAGCGCTACAGTTTACAGGTGAAGAGTATCCACCAGAAGTACTCGGGTGAACCACCACGTCTCTGGAAGGTAACTCATGCAGACATTTGCCGAGGTAGGATTTCTCCATTTTATTGTCTTCGTAGAAAGAGATCGCAGGACATCCATATTTAATTCTCAGTTATTTATATTTGCTCCGTCATTTATTTTTTTTTGTCATTACCCGTTTGTTTGTTCATTTATGTAATTAAGACTTTGTTTGTTATTTTGCCACGCCGTGCTGTACATATTTATTGTTGTTAGTACTTGTAGTACACAGCAGAAGTCATTAGCTACCTAAAAGGAATTTTAATAGTGTTAATTATTTACAAATTTAATTCACAGTTAGTCAAATTTTTGTTAGTAAATCAAGCCACACCATTGTGTACTTTTATGGTACATTTTCAGTATTATTTAATTTAACTCATAATAACGTCACGTGCCAATTGGTACCTATATTATTTGATTTTATCATAATTAAACGCTTAGATGGTCAGACACTTTGGCAGGGGGATAGCAGCTGTTGTCGCGTTGCCGTGTGGAATCTGCAAGAATAACATTAGTACCTTCATTACAATAATATAGAGCCAATACTGATTTTTCTTTATTTTTGTACTTAAATTCAATCTTACTCTGTTTACTCATTGCACATGATTGTCAACTTATAATTTTCACTTTTATAATTATTTTAAATTCATTTCGTTATTTTTCAACCTATCTTCAATAATTTTTACACTTATATATTTCAAATATTATATTATTAAACTTTATTTTGGACAAAATTCTTGTTGTTTGTTGTTTGCTGAATCCTGGCTTCCTCGCTGTTGGCCACAGCTGGCGCCCTTTTAAATAAAGCAAAAAGAATCAAGAACCCACGCCCTTGCTCACGGTTCATGAGCAGCCGGACCATCACACCGGTATTTGCTAGACTATCTGGCAAGTTCGAGTGATGCAATCGATTGGCTATATAATGCCGCGATAAGACTAGCGATAACATATGGGGCAGCAGTCTGGTGGAGGAGGACAGAAGTGTCCTCCGCAGCGAAGCTGCTAACCGCTGTCCAGAGACAGGCATTGCTAGGTATCACTGGTGCAACTAACAGTACATGGACCGCCTCTTTGGAGACCATTGTGGGCCTCCCCCGCTGGAACTCTATGTGAGAGCGGAGGCAATGAATGCGATCCTTAAACTGAAAGCCAACAACCTGTGGCATCCCAACTTCAAGGTGGAAGGGCACACTTATACTACGGGCACGTTGCTGGACGGGCCATTGGTACAAATGCCCACGGACAGCGTAGCACCCGAAATTATCTTCACTGAAAAGGTGAAAATCTCCATACCGAACAGAGACCAAGCACGTAGTGAGACCACTGTTAACGAAAACTGGTACACGGATGGATCCAAATCCAGCCAGGGGACAGGAGCCGGTATTTGTTGGTCCAGTTCTAATCAAAGGATATCCATAAGCCTGGGGGAACATACAACGGTCTTCCTGGCAGAGGAATTCGCCCTTGCAGCCTGTGCAGAAATGATTGCAAAAGGGGGTTACATGAGGAGGAAAATTAATATAATGACTGACAGCCAGGCTGTCATTGAGGCGGTCTCGAACCCCGTAACTAGGCCAAAACTAGTTAGGGACTGCAAACAATCCCTCAATGCACTGGCACGAGACTACACGGTGTCTCTGATTTGGGTGCCGGGACATGAGGATATAAAGGGCAACGCAATAGCCGATGAACTAGCCAAGGAGGGCTCTAAGAGCAATTCATGGATCCAGAGCCCGTATGTGGGATTACTAAGGATTCCACAAGAAGGGAGATCTGGACCTGGTTAGATAAAAAAGTACAAAGAAATGGAGGTCGACTGAAGGTCAACTCCATACCAAAACGCTGATAGGGGATGGAGATGGTAGTTTCTCTGATAACCTACTCAGGCGCAGTAAGAAAGAAGTTAAAACCATTACTGGGTTGGTAATTGGACACTGTCCTCTGAAAAAGCATCTATGGAAAGTAGACACCACGGTTCGCTTACACGGCCACAACAGAGACCGTGGTGTAGAAGATGCGAACTACAGGAGGAAACGAGTTTACATGAAATCTGCACATGTGAGGAACTGAGGGTATTTAGGCAGAAGTACTTCCGGAAAGATCTATTGGAGCCCTCGAAGATCCTCAAGTTTCCACTGGGCAAGATACTGGGCTTTATAGAGAACACTAAGCTGCTCGAGTGGAAATAAGAGAATCAATAGGGATGGTACAATGAGCACCTAGCTCAAGTGCCCACCCTAACTTGAAGCATGAATGAATGAATGAATGACTTACAGTTATTAAAATTTTGAGGCTCATAAATTTAAATTATCTCATGGAATAAAACAAAAAAAAGGTGATAGCTATATTAACTAGTTAAAAATTACAAAGGTTTACAAAGGTTACAAATTTTGAGATATACAACAAAACAAAAAGTAAAATGTATAGATTTCAAAAAAGAATAATAAAATACATTACACAATAAAGTTTAGCAAATTAAGATTTTGAAATTTTCAAATATCAATTAAATTAAAAACAAAATAGGGGATGTGTGACGATACCTTAAAAACTACTCTACAATGGTTAGCCTACTCGATCGAGCATGCACAAAAGCAGAGGATTGTGGACTGTCATTTGTTGTCAATGTTATTCAAAATGTTGCAATCATTAAAATGAAACCAGAGAAAATAACAGTCAAAGCAAACGTAAATTTTGAAGAGAAAATAAGTTAATAATAAAAAATTATAGTCTGTTACACAAGCAAAAAAAAAAATTAAGCTAGCTTACAGTAATAAGTAGACACAGACATAACACAAACATACATGCACAGAGTCGGATTCTTCGACAGCCCCAACACTGGTGGTGTTGATTGAATTTGGATCGATGACATAACGTAGCTCCGTACAACGTACGCGGTTCTTTATCGAATAATAAACAAAACTGATACGAAACCCACAAACCGCACAAATGTGCTTTTGCCGAAGACAAAACTAGGATCGTCGAATAGTTACTGGTGTCGAATTCCGATACGTTCAATAGGGGTGCCGGTCGAAGAATAATCTCCCGCAAAAAAATTGGAGCGGGGCCAATCAGAAGATGGGTAGAAGGGAGAAATCCATATTATTGGCTGCTATGCACTAGGTTTATGAAGGAATGCGCAGGTTAAAATTTCAGGAGCGTGTTCTTAGAGAATCCTATTTTTGGAAATAATTTTTTTGGTGACGAATAAAATAATACCGAAAGGAATGTTAGGAGGATTATGTGTATATACAGGGTAATAGAAAAGTAAAATAAAATTTTAAATGGTTTTTTTTAAATGTAACAAGCTTTCCATCTGCTATTAATTTGGTGAACAGTTTTCCAGCATTGAATGACTGAAAGCATGAACATTAATATTAATTTATTACTTTCCATTCAGTTTAGACCGCAAACCATTTGCTGCTGAAACTACGAAATAAAGTTTTAGTGTTCATTTCAGCTTTGCGCTAAATATACTTGCACACAGATTCTTTCATTGAGATAAGGCTGTACCAAAACCTTTGGATATACCCACGTCATGGTTTCATTTCAAATCCTAGTTTATTGTTTTTTGAGTAAAAGCTTGTCAACCTTTTATCTTATCTTGATTATATTCAATCGTTTACCGCTTTGCTTTTAATATCTTCGATATTGGGCGTACTGTAATACATCTGGCGCATTCATTACCTCTCGAATTAAACGCTACCGAAACATCCAGACGTGTAAACGCTCCCGAAAAATTACTTCCATTATTCACTCGAGTACCAGCAGCTCATAACGACGCGATCCCCCCAATGTAAAGCGATACCTCATTCATCCCGCTTTAGATAAAACCCCCATTGTGTTGTAATATTCCGACAAAGAAATCCGAATGGGCAAAAAACGTTTCCTGCCCACGTAATTACTGGTGCCATTAAATTTTCTCCCGCAGCGACCTCTGCTACGGTTGTCGTTTTTAAAAATATAATAAATCTATTGTATTAAAAACCTGTGCGACGTTCAAAATCGTTTAGCTTCCGCCCGCTTTTCGGATAAGGAAAAAAAAAACAGATAACCGTTGCGATGGAAAAAAGATAGAAATAGTAGATTACGGCATTCACTTTAACTCAACGTTGGAGTGAAATATAGTGGATTTAAATCCACCGCAGACGTCAATAAAACTGGCACGTTCGTGGAAAAATTGAAGTGACCACGAATCTATCTATTCACTTAGATCTGCACTGTTATGATATGTATGTACATGCAGGAGATAAGCAAAAAGAAAGTACATATAACTTACATTCGAATATTTCAAACAGGATGGAAAAATATTCAACCATAAATTTCGATTTGCTGTTTTTATTGGGATTAATTAATAAAATAATTCCCCTGAGGGGCAAATAGCCTTTCAAAACATTCTTCATACTAGAAAATAGTGAGTAATTGCCATAAGTTCCTAAAAATAAAACAATATTTTATAAATATCCAGTAGAAGAAACCCTTCTAAATGTGATGAAAATTTTTTCAAAACTCCTAACTTATTTTTTTTCTTTTCTATACATTTGCACCATAAAGAAAAACAAAATTGATACCTGACTGTCTTTTTTCACACTTCAGTTATTGTCACATATTTGGCACTTTGCTTAAAATAAGTATAAATATTAAAGCACTATGTCCCTAAAGTTCCTTCAAGCATAAAATGCAAATTTCCCATGGTTGCCGAACAACTATGTTCAATGATCAAGTTATATGCTTTAATATTACGCAATCTGCTGTTGCATAAAAAGTTGCAACTAAAAAAAAAACCAAAATGACTCCTTTCTGGTTTCAAAATGACTACCTTCGGCATTAATACACAGTACAGTGCGTCCAAAAATAGAGTCACAAGGAAAGATCCCTAACCTGGAAATTCAAAAAATTATAAAACTTTGGGAACATGTATTTATAGCCAAATTTGAAACTCATGTCCCCCTAAGGCATTATTTCTTCGCATTTTATAAATATAATGTGTTGCTGTGTTTGCTTAAAATGCCTTAAAAATGCCTATTGTTTTATTAAACGCTTAAGTTTTCGTAGAATGCTTCCTCAGACATTTTTACATTTAAATTACATGTATTATTCGCTCACGAGAGAAATTTTAGGGATACCTTCCCAAGATTTTAGTGGGGAGTATAACCTAAAGAACCACACTGAGAGTGAACAAGAGAGGAACGATTAGGCAAATGTTTCGATCTCTTGAAGGTGATGTAAATCTGAGATATGCCTGGGGATATGTAAAAAAGGTAGCTATGTGAAGGAATTTGCCACAAAGCTTAGCAAATATGAGCGAGTGGCATTAAGGCACTATCTTAGAAATTGAATAGAAATACCATCAAATAGTATATAGGTGGCTTAAAAATGGCGGAGGGAGCTAGAATAGGTATATATGGATCTAGAACCAAATATTTTATTTTAATATAGTTCGAGCAAATATGTTAGTAGTTTTTGGGAGAAAATTCACGTTATTGGAAGATTTTTTGAGAGATTCTTAGATTCCGAACGATTTTACGGTAAAGTTGCAATGCAATACTAGGAAGACCTACACAGTATAGTAGATCAATTAGAAATTTCAACTATTGGGAAAATCTTCAGGGGATGCAAGCTAAAAACGCTCTGGGAACGCTCTTTGCTACGAAATTGGGTAGTTAGAAATTTTTGAGCTTAACGAAACTGTTCACCACTAAACATTTAGAATTTTGGATAGTTACTTCTAATGAACTGAAACCAAATAAAACATAATAAAAACACCGGTGCAGAAATAAATAATGGAAGAGCGAAAACTATAAATAAACGAGATGGTGAAACATTATGTTTGTAAGACGGCCTAATGACTGTGCTACTTGCTTCCTTTTCATTATATTATATGTATCTGTTACATTATGCTTGGTGTTTGCGTCTTGTTCTGCGCTGGATCCATCCGATTTGGCTAGGACTCTAGCTACAAGAGGCGTATTTCACATCCAATAAAGTGGTGCTTTCAAGGCGACGCACAGTTGTCCGAATTTAGTTAAAAACGGAACTAATTATTTTTTTTTTCATTAAATCGACTCTTGAATAGTTGTAGATTATGGAAAAAATGTAAAAAAAAATAGGTTCTTTAGAATTACTTTTTAGAGAGGACAGATGAAATTATTTAAAATTAATCGATTTCTATTAATACTCTTTATAATTCATGATAGTCTAAAATAATGCTATTTTCTTGTGCAAAACTGTATTTGGAGCTAATGGGTGATATATTTACTTTTTTTTTTTTGATTTTGAGTAATTAATAAAACTAACCTTTGTTCGTGGTTAATTCTCACCAAGTAATACTGGGCATACAGCGCACATATTAAATATCTTCGGTTTGGCACATCAGAATGTCGATATGTTTACAAAGTAATTCAACAACAAGATTTATTTATTATATATAAGTACCTATACATATGTCACACCAAAAATAATATATAATAGTTGAGGTGGTTATTCACTCTCTGTGTCAGTTTCTCTCTGTATCAGTTTCTCTCTGTATTACCACGTCTGAAAATGATGTATCTGATTCCCTTTCGGAATCTTCATCCTCCGTTACATATGATGATGGATCCATCGATTTTATCTCACGTTCCTTTAATAAGCTAATAATTTCAGCACTAAGGGTCGATAATCTTCGTTTAGGTAATTGCCTTAGTGATGAAATTAAAGGGATCGGACTTTCTCGCATGAAATTCTTTAAATTTTTTCAAATCTTTGTGTGTGTGATTCCTGGGCCTCTTCTAGATAGCTGACTAATAGCTATCAATCCAGATCTAATTATTGCTGATCCGTGAAGTAAAACCTTATACACAGAGGCAGGCATGTAAAAAATCAACCACAAATAATCTGGCTGTTTGTACTGCATATTCATTGAATGCCTCATGATTCACTTCATAGCCAGAAGACAGCACAGATAGCACAACACCGAATCTTCTAATTATTTCCTCATCTACATCAGTTAACGAACTAGAAATAGCAGAAGCTTTAAAAAATCGTCTGGCGGTATTGCCGTCGTTTGAAGCACCACTTCCACCACTTTTGGAAAATCTACCAGCAATCCCATTTTTTTCTCTTAACGCTTGCTGAACTTTCCTTTTCCTTTCTTCCACAAGAGTTTTATTTTCTTTTCGAACTTGCCATTTTTTAACGTCAAGCCTATAAGATACATGCAGAAGACATTCGAATAAGCGAATCCAAGCATGGAGAGAAATTTTGTTGGAAGAAGATGCTCAATTTGGTCGTCAATATATTGTTTTTCTAGTAGTGCAAATTCTGCATTTTTCTTCTTAAATTGAAAACGAATCGGCCGACAAAATCTTGTGGAAGATGGTCTAGTATTTTGCCAAATTATTATTTTTTCCGCATCAGCTTCTTGAAAATATAGTTGAAGTGGTACCAACGATGTAAGAATCACCATCACTTAAACCAGCCTCTGTATATCGCTGCTTATATTGCGAATGCCCGGTGCTACCATCACACCATCATTGTCGAGATTCTCAATAAAATATATAACTTTCAAGTGAACAAGTGGTAGCACGTAAACATTTTATATGTTTTCACAGACACTTCAACCTATCTTTGGCAATTTTTGCAAAGCGGGGACTCGCCGGGGTTTTTGTGAATGTCTCACTAAAGCCGAAGTTGATGAATATTATGGTCGGCAAATAACGGGAGAAATAACTAGTAATAAATTAAGAAACTAATAGCCAATTGCTTTTAAATATTTTAGTTGATATTTACTTACCTGATAGATGTTTTCACAATTTTTATAATCATGTGAAACCCAAATTTTTAACAAATTCAATCGAACAAACTCATATTCACGTCTAGCGGTCTGAATCGTAACACATAAAATGATGTTTTTGCAAGCTTGTAAAATGCAGAAAAATGTTTCTATTGACTTGATATTTTGCAAATTGCAGGTGTATTTATTTATTTAGCTATGTATAAAATTTCACGGCCATAAGAAAAGTTTTCTAAAATAAAATTTAGTTCCGCTTATAGCAGATTTCGGGCCACTGTGCGACGGCGCGGTTTACTAATCTACATTTCAACAAGCGAGGAAAAATGTTTTGATACATATTGAAAATGATATAAAAGATGAGAACAGATTTGAAGCTGAATAAATGCCGGTCCGTGACTATGTTTGGTTCAATGTTTAAAGAAAAAAGGACCTGTCAACATTTTGTTAGGGGAATACGTGATATACCTACAAAACACTATGGATTAAATATTGGCCATTTAATGATTCAAATGACTTCGTGTGTGAAGATAATACGATTTTTAGTATTTAGTAGTAGTTCAAAAAGAATGGATGAACAATACAATTGCTTGAGGTAACTATCATTATGCATTCATTATTCAAGGCAGAATGAAAAATATTTTTTTATTGAAAGTAAATAACAATTCTTGGATATTACAACTTTTTCTTAATTAGGTGTTTCATTATTTCTCTCTATTTAACATAGCCCCAAAGTACAAAATGTGTTGTTCGAAGATGTAGTAAGTGCCATTATACTTGGAACGACATTTTAAAAAAATTAAAATATTTCTTAATAAAAAAAATATTCATTGAAATTATTTATGTAAAGGCGCATCCTTCAAGATTACGGTGGTTAACTGGTTTGATACATTTAATTCCACGTTTATAAAAAAATAAAACGTAGAAGTGGTCCAAGGTGCAACAATTTCCCTATTTCCAAATACACAGCCACTCGTGCGTAGAGATATAATTTTATATTCGAATTTCAGAATTCAAAATAACCTTTAGGCGGCAACCTATGGTGCTTTATACGCCTCATCTTTGCCCACTCAATTTTAGAACGTTGTGAATGTGAAATTCGCCTACACATAATGCATAAATTATCCGCGCTCATATATACCTCCGCTTTTTTCTCTGATTCAGGACTTGAAAGCGCGTTCCAATTGCTGCATTCCAGCGGCAGAAAAAAAAAACACGATTTTAATTAAAAGTTAACGGCACAATAACTGTTCCCGTTATTAATTGTTCAAAATTTCAGTGTAGATATGGCGATACCACGCGCCCTTAACAGCTTTTTTTTGTTTGCCTTTGAAATATTGAAATCGTTAATAAATCGACATCGTTCTCACGGGATTACTGGACCCATGGCAAAATAATTAGACTGAGAAAAGAAAATGTTGACACAACTTATTAAAGTTACGATCGATGAGTTTTTTTTTTTTTTGTCCGAAGGAGGTTGCTCCGTAGTGGAATCTAAGATAATGGTAGGATCCCAACAGGGTGGAACCAATTCTCAGCAGTTTGAGTTAAACACATAAAAACTCTCGCTGTGTGGAAAATATTTTTAATTGAACATAAAACTAAATACAGATTTGGAAGTTTTAGTATTAAGAAGTTATATTTAGAATAATAAAAAAAATGTATGCGTTCTTCACAAATTACTTTGTACGAGGTTTTGATAAAACATTTACTTTTATAAGCTACTATAATGAAATTAAATGGGCTTTAATATTTAAATTAAAAATATCTGGCTAACATGGCATGGTATTGTATTTTAATAGTAGAATAAAACAATTTATTCGGTTGGAGCACGCAAAGCGCATATAACCAATCACAAAAGAACAGGTAAATTGCCAAAAAGAATGAAAAGTAATTAAGTTAAATTAGACCTAATGCAACTTAATTATTATAAATTAAATAAAATTACTAACAGAAAACAAGACATAGTTGAAGCTCAAAGTGGCAGCAAACGCGATCATGAAGTGCCCAGTGTCAAATATTCGGGTAAAAGATTATAGATTTTATTGCCCATACTCTTTAAATCTAAACTCGTAACAGAAAGTGTAAGTACATCCAGTCGTATATAGGTGATCTTTATTTATTGTAAAATGATGGTGATATTCAGAATTTAATCCAAAAGTGGTATCCGTTAAGAATCTAAATATTGCATTTTCAGTCAAGAATAACCTTCTGGCAGCTGCTGAGCACACCTACAATAAAGTTCCATATCCTAAGCGAGAATGTATTTCTGCATAATGGAAAGCGAATAGACACTTCAACGCCTAAGAACGTAGTGGATTCGATTTTCTGTAATTGTGTGTGCTCTATGAACAATGGTCCATTGTCGGAGTGTCTATGTCTCGTATTGAAGAGTTTATTTAGTTTTTTTCTAGACTTAATGGCAGCTTGTTACTAGTAAACCAATGCGATAAAGTATAGTATAGTAGTAGTATAGTAATAAGGCACTAGCAATGTACCTAGTATTATCGTTAGTTGTTAAGGCGGCTATGTCATCGGCATAGATGTTTAAATACATTTCCGATGGAAAAATACTATCATTAGTATCTAGATTAAAAAGCATAGGTCCTAAGACTGATCCCTGCGGTACGCTCATATTAACAAGTAGGGTGTAAGAATTAAAGTATTTTATTTTATTTTTGGTGATATATTTTCGTCTAACAAATTGAACCCTGTCATATAAATACGAAGCAAACCACGTTGTAACTATGTCTTTAATACCATATGTTTGCAACTTTTCAAATAGTTTATCGTATTGAACGCAATCGAAACCTTTTTTAAATCACAGAAAGCACCAAGTTCACCAAGTTCTTTGTTTGATGCTGTCAAAACAGTGAAAGAAATTAATTGAGGCCGTAGATAAAGGCTTCTCTTTCCTAAAACCGTGCTGAAAATCCGTTATAATACCACGGTTATCGAGGAAATGATTCAAGCGAACTAACATACAGTTATGCATTATTTTAGAAATTGGCATATTACAATCGCTTTTTTTGTAGGCGGGAATAGCCATACCTGTCTTTGGAATGGGTAAATGCTAAATTTCTCAATTACAATAGCTGATAAATCGTCAGGCGTTGTAGAAGATTTATCTTGAGCTTATTGATTATGGTTAGCATTTCTACATTAGTAAGCGAAAAAATTAACAAAGACTGAGAACTGACTTGTACCTTAGAATTCACACTGGTAGGACGCAGAGTAGCCCTCAGTATAAGCTGCTGACGGCGTAAAAAAAATCATTAAACTTGTTGAAAAGGCATGATGGGTCCTTAATATCTTGATTTTCAATATTGTCACGTGGAGCGTGACGGGGTGTAGCTCAGAGGTAACACATATATAGAATAATTGCACCTACCTTGGGTTACAGGGACAGGAATCAACCAAAAGACTAGTACACTAGACAGCTGTTTATTAAGAGAGACTCCACGAGGAATACCTCGTGGAGTCTCCTATCGGAGAACCTCCTCGCGGAGTGTCTCCTTTACAGAGCGTCCTACTTACTATAATTACAATAATTATATAGCTTAGCGCTATCCCCACTCTGGAAGGCCGATTCGTGGCAATATTAAGTATTTTTCCCAGTTAATAATATTCAAACTATTCATGTATAGTAAAATAATGGTTTTTATACACTTGTGGTTTCACATACAAGAATTACTGAGGTATTAACTGAGTTGATTATTTATTTTATAAAATACAATTGACTAATTACATATTTTAAAGTTAATGCTCATTCGAATTTATTCTTGTAGCTTAATAAAGATAAATGTTTTACGGAAAGGCCGCATAATATATATGTAAATTTGTAAAGAATATACGGCTTAATGAAGCAAGTTAAGTTCGTTAAGCACACTTTTTTGCGGAAATTTAACAAATCTAGGATACTAAATTATTGAATTAAAATAAATAAATGTGGTTGTTTATATTAGTAAAAGAAACTACTTGCGTAAAGTTCTTAAGAGTATTCAACAACATCAAACGAAAATTCATGGAAGATACAGCTAAAACAATAACTGGGATCACATATTTTACAAAACAAAAAATAATTTCAAATACACATTTTGGCATTGTACAAATGTTTGACTAAAGTCTACAAGGATATTGATGGATGTTCGTGGCCAGGTGGGGGGTAACAACTGCAAATTTTATTCCCATGTTGTGAATATGTATTGTGGTGTTCTCCAAGGCTCCATATCTGGACCTACTCTCTTTTTAATTTACGTTAACGTTTGTGCTCGTCCTTGCCCCCATGTATATTATCACACTACGCTGACGATACCAATTGCGTAATTCTGACGAAAATATCGAATTGCGGCAACGCGGGCAACTAAAATTTTAGCGGGCTATGTGGGCATGGTTAAATTGCAGTTGACTAATGTAACTGGAATTTAATTTAGGAAAAACAAACTGACTTAGATGCAGTTTCGGGCGGGCTCTTCTGTTGGCTACAATGCTTACGTTCGCTATGGAGACAGATCTATCCAGAGTGTGAGTCGGTAAAATTTCCAGGATTGGTTGTAGATTTCCAACTTGAATTTGAGGAACATTGTTCAGCACTTGAAAAAGAATTATACTACGCATACTACGTTACAAGGAACTTCAGAGCTAGCGTTGGAGTAGATCCATTGCGGATATTTAATTTTTCCTATGTTGAGTCTCGGTTAAGGTACGGCATCGTGTTATGGAGGTCGGCCACCTATGCAAGCAGGCTATTTGCCTGCCAGAAAAAAAATATAAGATGCACGGTTGGAGCATCGGCGAGAGATTCATGTCGACCTCTATTCTCTCAACTGGGAATCATGCCTCTATGGTCACTGTATTTATATGAAGTATTAGTATTTTACAAACAAAATGATTTCTTTTTACTAAAAATAAAGACATCTACGCCAATATGACGACGCATTGGTGCAGTTATTTAAGAGTGCCTTCTCACAGAACGGCGTTTTATGAGCGCGGCCATATTATCGCTGTATAACGTATTACAATGCTTTGCCTTCATGAGCCAGAACGGCTTCGTCGTTTTAATATTTATAAACGAAAATTAAAATTATTTATACAGCAACATTGTTTCTACTGTGTAGGTGAATACCTGAGGTGTGAATGACGGTGGAGACATGCGGCAAATGGTATGCATGAATGCTTCTGCGGTTTTTCATCTCACAGCTGATTCCTCAATTAATCGTTAGAAGTTTTCAAAATCTACTCCTACAGAAAGCGTCGTTATGGTTTGTTAATATTGAAAACGTAATCCTTATTGTTTCTTGCTGTATGGTAGTTTTTCTATTGTTCAGTTTCTTCAGTTTCCCGTTTTATGCAAATCCTTTTTTATTATTCTAATCATACTTTTAGTCACTTGCACGTTTCATCAATGTATCAATGTTCAGATTTACGAATATTTAATAAAAGAAAAACACGAACAGGCACTACCCGAAAATGCATACAACAATTTCAAAGGTGGAGTTGAAAAGCTGTACTACTTGTTAGGGCGGCTATGGAAACACCGACTCACATTCTACCCATCTTCAACAATTTGACGTCATAAGGAAGAGTATTTTTCCTCCTTGTTCTCACATTTGATATCATTACAAAAATGTGTTACAGATTACAATTCTAATCAGAAGAAAGGAATCTCATCAGCGATAGACATTGAAGAGTATGTTATGTATATATTTTTAAACTATTCATCAAATCTACGAAAACTATATTTAGAAATACCTATTTGAAATAATTTGCCTCTATTAACTTAAGGCGAATCTGGACGGCCTTTTAATGAGATTCTCTTCCAGTAGATGGCGCGGATTTAATCCGCTGTTTTAGACATACCAATCAAATATATTTAAATTTTGATAAAGAGATTGTTTTTGAAAACAGTATTTAAAATTGCGCCAACGTTTTATTTTTTTAAATTTTCTTTTTTTTAATTTTTTATTTGGTTCTATTTGGCTTATTTTTTTTCATTTCTTTCTGATGGCAAATAGCGTCCGAAAGAGGAAAATGTGTTTTCTCTTTGATCTCGTCCGCCGGGACAACCATAACCTAGGACGTAGCACACTCGTCGAATTGAGTGCGCTACAGAAATGATACTGGTTCGAGTAATCAGATCTTTTCAAAACATTAGTTAGTCTGTCATATGAACTTTGAATGTATAGGGTAACACTATTTCATATGGTTTTTTTTTTTTAAAATCAAAATTAAAATGCAAATTAAAAGATACTATAAGTAATTTTATTTGATTTCTAGGCTACAAGGAAAGCTATTAATTCAGAAATACATAATTATAGCACTGATTACATAATCCGTACTATGAATCAGTAGCATCAGTGACTTATTTTGTAAATTGAGTAACTGCTGTTTTCCGAAAACTGAATTATCTCGAGCTATGCAACAAATGTGAAGAGCATTTGTAGAACACAGTGATTGCAGGAATAAACCTCAAGCAATAGTCAGATCGAAAAGAAAAAACCTCTTGTCTTTTAGAATGGTAATGAATTGTTTGCTTTCTATATTACATGTGCCCAAAATCAATTGCCTAAGATTGTCGAGAGTATTCGCTAACTGTATCTATGATTTTTACAATACAACTTCTACTTAGGGTAACTTGTGATAAATGAGCCAGGGGTGCCACACACTGTCACAAACATACAACCTCACTGAACACACACCAACACACAGACAATCGCACACCTGTAAGTCAAGTACCTCTAAAGTTTTTTTCTCTGAAACTGACTGCAGTTTATTGTATGAAGAATATTTTACTTTCATACAAATAGAAACCGCATTTCTAAAAATGGATAAAAAATACTCGTCAAAAGGGCGAAAGCATTTTTCGTATCTGCGCGAAAAGAAAAAAGGCTTCTTCTAAAGATTAATGTTCTCTTGTACAAATGTAACTACCATATCTACTTACCTAGATATTTTATTACTTTGTCATTGCGTATTTCAGTGCGCCAAAATCCATAAATAATTTGTAACGTGTCGTTACATGGGAAAATTGACGTCAGTATATTTTTGATTTAACAATTTCTTTTATCATAAATGTTTAGTTTATTTCGTCGATTTTCCCGGATACGCTCATTATGCCCGCGTTTATTTTCGTTAATTGTTTTCACCGGCAGCGTCATAGTTTAATTATCAGAGTATCGCGTCCCTCCACGCGGCGCACGTTGTAATCTACGCACGCTATTCCCACACGCTCGTGTTGGCTTTACGCACGCTCGAATCCCCGCTTGCCTATTTAAACCGTGCATAACCGAATTCGTGGCATATTCCGTAGCCTCCGCCGATCCCCGAACCTTCCTTAACTGTAATCTGTTGTCGTTCTTAGGAGTGATACGTTTACAGTGCATTTCCGGTTCTCGCAGGGTTATGATATGCTGTCGTCCGTAAAGGTCACGCGGTTATAACCATTTACCGAATCCGCAAAACTGTAATCTGTTGTCGTTCTTAGGAGTGATACGGTTAACGGTCCTTCCGCCCCGCGAATTAATAGTTTACGCCGTGAGATCGCCCTTTAGTATTTGTAGCACGCTCGTATTTTTGTTAAGCCGCCCACCCTGTATATGGTCGATGTGAGAATTATCGTAGACGAATTCCTGCCGTAAATGACCTATATTTCATTCTTAACGTTTAAGCCGCTGAGCGTCATGAATTAAGCGAGACCCCGGTACATATATTTATTTCTGCATTTATTTCCCGTGCCTTCTCGGCAAAGTGACCGAAGGCTCCGTCAGTTAAAACTAATATTCTCTCGTTGATTGTTTACTATTTATATATATTCTATTCGTTAGTATTATATGTATAATATGTTCGTGATTATTTACTTACCTGTATATACATTTATAGCACTTTTTTTTGTCGTGTTGTTTATTTGGGAAATAAACTACGAAAACCAAGCATTTGTTTCACTGGAATATATCATATTTGATGCGTACTACAAGCTAGAACCCTGAATAATCACTCACGCACTGAAGCTACTTCGTTTAGGGTTAAAATTTTAATAATTGTACGACGTATTAGTACGCGACATAAACAAACATCTTCGCGCGCAATTTGCGATCGCACAGCTGACTGCGATCTTCGCCAGCCGCCACTACGCGAGAAGCAAGAATTACGAGGACGCTGTTAAGGGGTCATCCATAAAGTTTTATGAGCGAAAAGGTAAGCGCGCGAAGATTTTTATCTTTTAAGATAAAGCCAACAGTATATATGCACATTAGAGGAAAAACATCTCACATAGTAAGATAACGTCCGTTAAAAATTCTATAGCGCGCTCAATTATATATGTGACTATAGATACAAGGTATGTAATCTAAGCAGATATAAAAGAATTGTAATTTATAGATACATTTTTCCAGTTCGAAAAATGTCTGTAGTGCTTTTGTTATTTGCATTTATTGATGTTCTGTTTCGTAATACCATTGGCATCAAGGAAAATTATTGAAGTGGTTTAGTATTTATAATTATTACTCGTTAATAAAAGTAGATACATTAATCTGTTATTAACATTTACACATTTTAAGAATTGCCCACGTATTTAAAACATAGGTAGGAAGTAAGGTTAGATTGTGTAAAAATACGCAAAAAGACAGTAACTGAAAGCAGAAATTGACATATCCTTATATTTATACTTACGTGATTCCATAACAGACGTACGTAGATACTGCCTCAAAACAAACATCGGTCTGTGCGTTAGGTTACGATAGAAGCCGGCGGCCTGTCGGCATTTGATGGAAAAAAGAAAAATGAATATTTCTGTTTCGGGCGTTATTATTAGTCCAATCTAAAAACAACCAAAAAGTTTTTGTCAATTAAGACATTGGTCTTCACATGGCGCCGTTGAGCCGATTTTAGAAATTGTTTTTAATAACAAACTCTAGCAACATTTAAAAATTTAAATACATAGAAAATAAAAAATTAAAACGTTGGCGCAATTTCAAACATTATTTTAAGACAAATACAGTTTAAAATTTTAAAATCGGTCGTACCGTTTTCCGAAAAAGCGCGGAATACTTTTCCGATATATTTATCTCTGTCGCACACTTGGACGTCCAGATTCGCCTTAATCCGAAGGAATCTGTTATATGCGATATGTGACCTTCAATTTTTTCTGTTTGTAAAACGTTTAAGGTCAGTGATTAAACACAAATAAGAGCCTTCCAAATTCTTTGTTCTTCGGTGTTATTATCTCTATAGACTTTTAACTTACTGTAATTAATTCGTAATTACCAACATGCTCAAAGTCAGAAGTATTATTAACTTAGGGAATGGAACAAGTAAATGCAATCCACTTCCACCATCTGATTAATCCTTTATGCGTTGCTTCAAAATTCAACTGAATGATTTACATGTTAATTAGCGGAATGGATTTGGAGCGGAACAGGATATATATGAAAACTCGGTTAATTATAGCAACGGGTGGGTAATTCCACGGAGGCGCGCGGATTACTGCTTACAGGTTAGCGATGAATCATAATCTCGGGAATGCATTAGTGATGAGCTATATCTCAGTTTACTGAAGCGTCAATAGTAGTTTTAATTGTTTATATTATGTATAAATATAGGTAGGTAAGCAGTAAGTTTATATTAAGTCTAGGTTTCTGTAGGAGTAACTGATAATCATAAGCTAAACATAAATTAAAATGTATTCAAAATTCGTAATATTCGCTTTTAACTTTTGTTTGGCAATTATTTTACCTTTCCGTATAAGATTTAAGTTATCATGCTGGATTAAGCACAGAAATACAGTGTTTATCTTCCCTCTATATTTCTTTTTTGAAATGTGGAAATATTTCGTTATGCACTGGAGTTTAATCGTATCTAGTAATTGTACTTCTTAAGCTTAAGGAATACAGTTACTAAGAATCATTCTGTATTAACCAATTGTGACAGGAAAAAAGAAACTATACAATTAACATGCGTCGTGTTAAAATGTGAAACATCATTGCCAATTGGCGGATTAGTGTGACTCTTAAGTGAATGAATCTCTTCGGCCGTCCTTAACATAATCACTCACGTGAACTTACGCTTGTCACCCCGTGATGCTAGACAATGATTGAGACTTCTAAAGTGTCTAAGTTCCATCATGTCATAAACACCGATTTTGTATGAAAAAATAATATAAATTTATGTTAAAATATTATGGCACTTAAACTCTTTGGGTGTTATACTCTCCAACTGGCATTACACTAGCATCAAAGAGAATCATAAATGATACACTTAATTGCCGAGTGTTTGGTGAGATGCTGATGTCTGAACACAAATTAAACTGTTTTCAGATCTACTGTGAAAATTACTTACTCAAAATCTTGAATATCGATGTCTGATGTTGATGAAGAGACAGTCCTGCAGGAACCTGCTGTTGTTCAACCTGCAAAGGCTATGCCTGTAGGATGGTCAGCGAATTGATGGTCCCGGGTACGAGCATCAGTTGTATATATTCTTAGGCATGTATATCTGCCTAAGTTTACTTTGGAAAAGCAAAGCATGGGGCCTAAATCCCTCTAAGTTGACATCTAGACTTTGAAAACGATTCTGTTAAGCTACATCAATAAAGATTTTTTGGGTTCAGAAACACCCATTTTTCAGTATTTCAAAGCAGGCAGCCAAAAATCACTAAAAGTTGGCCACACTAGATTCCACATGACAAGTGTGTAATAAATTGTCATTAAGCTACTGTTCAACCTTGTTAAAATGATCTGGTGTCTTCATTGGACTTACATATTATTGATAAATAGATATTAAACTAGAAAGAAAATTACACAAAAAAGGCTTATTATCGGAAACGTCAAAATACTAAGTTGGGGTACCAACTTGTATTGTCAACTCCCTAGCGTCAAAATTTCTTTTCTATTTTCAATTCAAAGTTAAGGTTTGTCGGCCCAAAAAATGGTGTGTGTCACATGGCTAGAAACTCTTTTACGAGTACTTTAGCTTCTAGCCTAGCGATACAAATAACTATTACTGACACTTCGCCAGATTACTGCAACTGTCTTTTTCAGAGTGTTTTTACCAATAGATATGAATAAATATATTAATTATCAGTCAAATGATTTTCAAACTGTCACATAATACTTGAACACTGGCCTTTTGTCTATCCGTGATCATATCGGCCTGACGATTCTCTATTATCACCCTTCAATTGTTGATAGTAATTTGAATAAGTTTACATATAATCTTGAGATAATAATGGTTTTCTTTAGCTAATATTTTATTGTCATCAAAATCAATGACCAAACCTTACGAAAAAATGGTTTTACAAAAAAAAGGAAATTCAATCTTAAGACCGTAAAAATGGATATAGAGAATATAGACCAGCCGAATCGTAAGTAGCACAAACCTGAACTAAGTAACAAAGCCAAATTATCACCTGTGTCAGTCGCCTAGAGCAGAAGCACTAATCTATCTATCATCATGCACCCATCCTCAATACGCCGACGATACAAGCTGTATTGTTCCTGCTTCCGACAGCGTCCCCCTTTCCATTGCAACAATAATAAATCAGATGACTGACTGGTGTAATACAAATCACGGTATCGGTGACTCATAGTGGTGGTCTCATGCGGGTTTGATCGACGATTTGCTTCGAGATAGTAAGGTGGTTAAATTTTTGGGATTTATTGTTGATCACAATCTAAAATTTAACAGTCATTGCGATATGCTTGAGAGTAAATTATGTACTGCACTGTATGCCATTCGTAACCTCCGTTGCGCCGTGAATGTGCACTCGCTTAGATTATTTTATTTTGCGTACTGCTGTGGTTTATACAACCCATTTATCACTGAGGTGTATTTTAAGTTTCAATTTACCGAGAATTTTCACAATTTTGTTTTGTTTTGAATAAGTTCAGTTTAAGAGTTTATTGTATGATTTTAATTTATGTAGTGTTAAGTTTTTATTTAATCCAGTCATTCAAATGTCTATTGTTCGCTTGTGCTGATTTAATGCGTATTCTATTTAATATTGCCGTTGTAATGTTCTACGTCTGCGTTGTACGATTTTTGAGAGAGGGATTTTTCTAAGAAAAACAATTGTAGGATTTTGTTAAGGAATTCCTTGTTCGACTATTGGCCTGAGTAGACGTATTTTTAAAATCATTGTCGCCATTTTGTTATTCATTTTGTGTTGAAAAATTGAACTTTTCTTTTTAAATATAGTCATTCAAGGAATTATTATTGTAATAATTGTTAATGTATTAAAGTGTGCACTTTGTAGATATAGGATCAATTATTATTTTTTGTTTAGGAAGATTTATTTTAGTTTTTTTCTCTCATTTATATTTTTAAAGAGTTAATTTTCTGTTATTCTATTTTGCTGTATCATTTTTTTTTTTTCTATCACTCCGTTTGGGTGAGTAGAAGCATTTGTCCACGCTTAGATTATTTTAATTTGAGAAACCACGTGGATAGAAATTCAAAGATTTTGAATAATCTTCCTGAACAAATAAAACTTTTGCTTTGCATAGGAAATAGCATTGTCCTACTTTAAATTAGAGTCAAGTGCAGTTTTTATTTTAGGCCAGAACCTTCAGTTCAGGTTTTTTTTTCTGCACAATTGTAATTTAACCCGTTGTGTAAAAATAAATTGATTGTTTGATAGCGTCACTGGGTTAAAAATTCTGTTCTTTTATTTTATATTAAACCTTTACAATTCTTCGTGTAATTAAGATGTCTGATTTCTTTTACTAACAATTTACTTTTTCGTGGTTAGATTAAAGTTTTAATTCGCGAGGGTAACTTTGGGATTAACAGTCTTTTGTTTTATTAAAAATCTTTTCCGTTGAGCTAGCTAATATTCTTTTTTCTTTTTCATTTTAAATTCATTTTAACATTTTTTATTCATTTCAATTAATACACAGCAGTACGTCTCGGTTATGGCCTAATCTTTTGAGGCTCATCAGTTGGTGCTAAACGATTATTTATATTACAAAAACGTATCATTAGAAGCATGCTGTGTGTATCGTCTACGGTATCGTGTTCGCCCCCTTTTAAAGATTTAAATATTCTACCTCTGCCATGTCTATACAAATTTGAGATCCTAAAATTTTATAAACTTAATGAAAAAACTTTTGTCAAAAACAGGGATATTTATAAAGTGATACGTACAACGCCATTGCCTAGACTTAGCAGTACCCTCACATACTACAAAGTTGTACGGTACGAATCTTAGATATAGAGCAGTAATATTTTATAACAAATTACCTCAGACAATAAAGAATTTGCAATCGTTGAGAGAATTTAAATTAATTCTTTTTTTCTCGAAATAATACTATCGAGGAATTTGTGGAAAGTTAATTAAGGTAGCTGTCTTAGTATCATCATTTTTAGTTATTTGTCCCATTTTGTATAATTTTTATTTATTGATTTTACATATAATACTCATGTAAAGAAATAAAAAAGGCCAATCTTTCTAAAGATTATTCTATATAGTCATAATTAATAAGAATCAGTACAGCTATTGAAGTGATACAAGTAAAATTTAGCTGCTTCTCACATTTGAGAGTCTAGAGGAAACGACTACACACAAAATTGTTAGGAAAGACGCTATTAGGATGTAGACCTCAACCTCCAGAAGATCTGTGTGAAAAAAATTATCACTGGGTTTAGTTTAAAGAACAAATAGGTCAAGTAAGACATTATGAAATCAAATAATTTTGCCATCGAGTGGCATAGGATGACTTCAAAAGAAAAAGAAATGTAAATATATATGCCGAAAACCAAATAATTCGAAAAACTTGGACAAATACTCGAATGTCTTCCATGCAAATGATTACGTGAACTTCAACATTTACATAAAGTAATCAGCGATAGTTTAGAAGTACGTAGGAACGCTAAACGAGCAATGGAAAAGTTCGCAAAATACACAGAAGTGGAACGAATTGAATAACAAAATTTTGATAAAAAAACGACATGGAATATCAGTTTTTAGGCCTAAACACTTTTGCGGAAAAGTAAAAGCTTAAGTGGAGCGGAAGAAATCCAAATTATCTCCAGGAAACAAAGCAAACTCCATTGGGAAGTTAGAACTGGAAGAGATTTATAGAGGAAAAAGTAATATCGGTACACCAATAAGATTTCAGAGAAGGTAAGTTCTGTTAGGAACATAAAAATGCATGTCTACCTTCTCCCAATGCATAGCGGTGTGCATCTGAAGGACACTACACGTAGGAATATATGAAATCGCCGTGGGGGACTTATCTAACCTAGAGCCTTCCCTGTAAAGCATTTTTTCCTCAAAAGTTTACAAATTTCTTAGTTGTGATCTTCAAGTCGAATGTGATTCCATTTATCCTAGGTTTGCTGGTTTAGGGACGTGTGAGTCCAGTAATAAAAACATTGACCTTGCCAGCCCATGAGATTAGCGCGGAATATAGAATTGCAACTTTATTTTCTTCCTAGCAGAATCTACAACTGGTATCAGTAGGATAGTTTCTGCTGCTTCTAATTTCAGCAGCAAAATTTCATAAGATTTAGTATACGGGTCGAGAATTACTTTACCTATGCCTATAATCGTGAGATGACTAATGTCCCATATTGCGACAGGTGCTGACCCTATAGCAGGCGCTCAGGTGATTTGAAATTGACGTCACAACCCTAAGACAATACCGTTTAGATTCGAGGATAAGTCAGAAAAATAATGGTGATGATGGAGTGTCTTCATATATTGTCAAAGCTTCAATGGATCATATTCTTTCTCCATTAGCTTATTTAACAATTAAAAGGGAATTTTTCCTTCTTGTCTTAAGACTGCGCGTATAGTACCTGTTTTCAAAAAGGGTGATGTTAATGATCAAGATAATTATCGTCCTATATCCATTTTATCAACGTTTTCTAAAATTATTGAAACAATAATGAATACTAAAATTTTTAATTATTTTTTAAAATTTAATTTATTATCGAAACATCAGCATGGTTTTGTTCCAAAACGTTCAGTTAACACAGCTTTATTTAATTTTGTTAACGAAATTCATAGATCCTTTGATAATCGAACACATTGCATGGCTATGCGAATAGATTTATCTAAAGCTTTCGATTGCGTTGATCATTCTATATTATTATATAAGCTGAAAAGGTACGGCATCTGAGGATCAACTTTGGATTGATTTAAGTCATATTTAACTGATCGACATCAAAAAGTTGTTAGTATTAATGTGCATTCGGATAGATGTAGGATTTCAACTGGGGTGCCTCAGAGATCTGTACTAGGACCTACCCTTTTTTTAATTTATATAAATGATATATGTTCACTGAATGTCAGTGATGTTATCACGATGTATGCTGATGATATCAGCATACTTATAACCTCCAATACCCTGGCTGAGCTATTTGTAGAGCTATATAGAGTTTTTTTCCTTATTAAAACTTATTAAAAGGATGAACCTTAACAAATTAATAATTAATTCTGATAAAACTAACCTTATTTTATTTAATTATTATTTAATTACCACTGTGTGGTAAACTGGCGCGCACCTGCTGTGCTCTCTATAATCTCAGAAGATGCTGCAGTTATGAGATTTTGAAAAGTTTTTACTATGCCAACTTCTATTTTCGCATGACATATGGCATCATTTATGGGGGGCCGTGGCTTCCGCCGCGAAAATATTGCTAATTCAAAAACGAGCCATTAGAACTTTATTAAGCCTTGACTCACGCGCCTCTTGTAGAAGTACTTTTAAGGAACACAAAATCTTAACTTTTTACGATGTTTATATCTATGAAGGTTTGTGTTTTGTTCACAAGCATCGTGAGGAGTTCACCGACAGTGTGTCGCATAATTACAATACCAGAATATTTAATTATTTGTTACCACCAAGACAGAACTACAGTTTTTCAAAGGAATTTAATATACATGGGATGTAAGCTATATAATAAACTGTCTTTGAATATAAAAGCAGTTGATAACCTGAAAGGATTTCAAAAGCAAGTTAAATGCTATCTTTTGAATTTGAGCTGTTATTCAGTTGCCGGATTTTCTTAATAATAATATTTAGTTTAATTTAAGTATTTCATTATTTTTGTTTATATTCTGTTGACATATTTCGTCATTGTCTTTTTTTGTTTGATATTGTTTGAAATAAATATCTATCTATCTATCTAATCCAACGGTTTAAAAACTCTTGACTTGAGTACATCTTACACGTTGCAACTAATGTAATGGAAAGTCGTTATTTAAGAAATTTGATACTAATATGCACACAAAGTATGTTTCACCTTTATTTATTATGAATCAATTCATCACGCAATCGTTTCCCTTTGTTGGTGCGTGATCGTCTTGTCAATACACCTATGAATAATAATTGAAATATTTGGTAGGACAATATTTTTTGCTTTAAGTGCTCATCTCGTTTGAAACAGTAGATCTATTCAGTTGCAGTGTATTTGTTGCCCTTACGCTAGCTTCTACTCCGACCATTATTTTATATAAAATCAAAATAGTTTATCATTTATTATGCTAATTGTAAATATTAATCAAAATTGAACTTAAAACATATTTAACTATTTTGGCATTATAAACTGTTACTCAACATTTTTGGCAGCGACATCGTTATGTATTTTATCCGACGTACAACGTTGCTGAGTTATTTTTCAATTCTAGTTTAAAATTTGGTTTTAATAAGGGACAGCTATATTTTAGATTTAGAGGAACTACCAAAATACATATATTCCAGAACAAAAGCCGCTTATTTTGGGCGGCCCAACTAATACGACGTATGTACATACCTGCATACTTACCTTAACGTCGCGGTTCACGGGAACTATAATCCTATTAAAATTTTATCTAAATAGACATATTTGGCCGAAAACACGCACAAAGCGCAATTTTTGCGAGCGTTACCCAACTTCAAATTAAATTACACCGAGGGCAAATTGAAGCGGAGCTTAAAAGCCTTTCCGAGGAAAAAAGCGCTGGAAGCCACATATTTTATTATTGCATAAGAGGCGCTCTTCATCCGTTCGGAATTCTCGATAAATACAGGCGACGACGCCTCATCCCCACAACCCCTCAGCGGGGTGCCCTACAACAGAAATGAGGTTCCTCCGCTTTTTCTCCTTCCTTCATATAAAGGGAAACTGTCTTCTCATATTTACATATATGCATGTCGATGTTGTGCGGATATATTGTGGAGGGAACATGCGTTTACTTTGGAATCCAGGTTGCGCATACAACAAAAATAAATGTCAATCATACGGCGACGTTCTCACCCCTGGGGTTTATTTTTGTCAGCATCTTAATGCGACTTTCGTCCACTAATACAGATGCCATTTTCGTATAATATTTGTTTGTTCGCTGCTGAGGGAAGATTCGGGATATGGAATACGCCTTTATACTTATAAGAATGATGTGCGCTGTACCATTCCCATTACAATTTTGCAGAATCCAAAAGTGCTTCACCCTACGGTAGGGATCTTTTACATTCCGAACATAATATTGATATGGAACCTATCACAGCGTTCAATTTTCCATATTTAGTCATATAAATAATTTAAATAATAAATTAAATATAAATAAATAATATATATAAATAAATATTTTTTTGTAATTGGCGAAAGCTGTTGGGGAATGCTAAGGCATGAATTATTATTATTATTCAACCGTATCTTTATTTATAAAAATAAGTAATACATTGTAAACGACCTAAGTAGGTAAGTATTACAATACATGTGTATACGATATTTATTACAATATCTGTATATAAATTTTAATTTATTTTATTTTCTTTTCCAGTTCACCTTCCTGCAGTGGCTTCTTCCATATTAAGAGCCTTTCGAACTATATTGGCAGTCGCCAGGAGCACCGCCTTCTGCATCTTGATGTAAACATGTTTAGAGACATCAAGTATTTCCAAGTTTGTTAGAAGCGACGTCGGAATCTCGCCCGTAGCGCCCACAATAATTGGAATGATTTTAATGTCCGTACTACTCCAGAGTTGTTTAATTTCAGCAGCAAGATATATGTATGTCGTTATTTTTTCTTTATACTTATCTTGTACATTCGTAGGTGATGGAATCGCAACATCTATGATGATACACTGGTTGGTTTTTTTGTTTCGTAGAACTATGTCTGGCCTGTTGTTGCATACCAGATGATCCGTTTGTATAGTTCTATCCCAGTATAGTGTCGCTTCTGGTGTTTCGCAAACACTTTGTGGTGCATGTGTGCATTAAGGTAAGCGGTTTTGAACATACCCTATCTTGAATGCCAGCCAATTGTGCAAAATTTTTGCAACAGCATTATGCCTCTCTGTGTAGGCTCTGGGCGCCATTATGGGACACGCATTGATGATGTGCTCTATGGTCTCTGGTTTCGTTTTGCACATTCTACATTTGTCGTCTTTAACTGTTGGATCTTTTACGATGTATTTTTTGTAATTTAATGTTGCGATAACGTGGTCTTGGATTGACAGTACAAATCCTTCCGTTTCTAGGAAAAGCTCTCCGTTTTGTAGCCATTTGTTTGAGGCATTATAATTTATATGATCTTGTTGTATACTGTTTAAGTGCCTCCCGTGCAGTTGTTTTCGTCCCCATGCATCTAGCAATTGGGGGATAGTGCTGTTGACTCCCAGTTGCACTGTTCTATTTTCTAAGTTGAGGGCCGTGTAGTTCTTATCTGTAAGTACTACGGCCTTTATGAGTGCGGATGCATCCATGTGGTCGTGGAAGTATTGCCTCATGCTTCCACATATCTTGTAATGGAGGCGCTTTACATCGACTAGTCCCCTTCCACCCGCTGATCTAAGGAGGTATAACCGTTCTACACAGCTGTGCGGGTAGTGTGCTCGATATTCTGTCAGCATTTTCCTCGTAAGTCTATTTAGATTATCCATATCTGTGTTCGTCCACTTTATCAGGCCAAAGGAGTAACTTGCTACCGGTACTGCGTATGCATTTATTGCTGTAGTTACATACTTCGATTTTAAGGCATTGAGTCTTGAGTATCTGGCGTAATCTGCTTCTGTACTTATTGGTCAGGGTCTCCCTGATCGTTTTGTGTTCTATTCTCCATGCCTGCAGCATTCCTAGGTATTTACAGTTATTAGTATCACCCATAGCTCCGATCACTCGGCGATCCTCCGACTCCATCAAACACCCAAGCTTGTAATCCTTTTGCTGCTTCCATTTCCCTTTCTCTAGTCCATTAATTTTACACTTCTCCAAACCAAATGTCATATTGTTATCCGCGGACAACGCTTCCACCTGTTTGAGCATGTGTTATTATTATTATTATTATTCCCTATATGGATTCCTGTTATATTATAAATATACAGGGTGAGTTTTTAAATGACAAAGTTCATTTATTAAATAACTGTTAGCTCAATTAAGATTTTGATAATTGGAATATATATTGTTGTAACAGCTTCATAATTTGAAAATATTTTTAAGTACACCGAGTGATCCGTAAGCTTGTAAGGAGCAATAAGATATTTTTTTAAATGGAACGTCCTATATATAATTAGCTTATTGTGTTCTATATTAAATTCTGAATATCTTTTGTTATAAATATTTTTTCGAAAACGGCATAGTTTTCCAATTATTCTCAATTCTCTTTAAAAAATGCCAGCCAGTAAATGCATCATTAGACAAATCCGGTCTGATCTCTTTCCAAACGGTACAAGGTTGGGCAATCAGCTCCTGTTATGTTACAGCATAAAGTTCTCTGCATCTTAAAACCACATTAGAGTTTATAATTTTTATACTGGGTGATCGAAAACCAAAGGTTGCATTGGGAAAACTTCAATTGCTGAGAACTTGTTTATTTTAAGTGGAATATCCTGTATTTTTTGTGGAATCTTACAGCGCCAAAAGGGCTTTAAAAGTTTTATTAAGCATATGCTATACCCATCATTTATAGTTTATGAAATAATTAATGTTTTATGAAAAGTCATAAGCAGTCATTTGATGCTGACAGTAGGTCATCAACAGAACCCAGAAGAATGGCGTCTCTTTATCGATGCTTCGAAATTGAGTTTGAAAGCGGTCCTTCTTCACATAAGAAACGTTTATCCATCCATCCTGGTTGGCCACTTAATCCATATGAAGAAAACCTATGAAAATATGACTCGTCTTTTCGTACAAATAGCATATCAGCGCTGACCTCAAAGTTGTAGCAATTCTACTCGGGTTGCAGCTGGGGTACACAAAGCACTGCTATTTCCTTTGTAAGTGGGACAGTCGATCGAGAAATTACTACTACGTTGTTAACGATTGGCCAGCCAGGGCTCAGTATATTCTTGAACAAAAGAATATACTTCATAAGGCACTAGTGGAACCTGATAAAATATTTCTACCGCCATTGCACATTAAGGATGGTATTTCCCAATATTTCAAATACAGAACTTAAAGTGGGAATTTTTGTAGGACTCCAAATTAAACGTCTACAACAAGATGCATAATTTGAAGAGACTTTAAATGACTTGGAACGTGGTGCTTGAAATGCTTTTAAAAGCGTGACTCAAAATTTTCTAGGAAACACAAAATCTTACAATTACATAGCAATTGAAAATGAACTTCTCAGAAGTTACCACGAACTGGACTGGAACATAAGAAATACCTTTTTACCATTGATTTTAAAAAAATATAAAAACTAATTGCCTTAAGAGTTTGTGCTTATTTTAAAACCTCACTTATTAAGGTTTGATGTCGATAGTTTTTATATATATATTGTGGGCGATTCTTCTAACAATAAGTCTGCTATACTGGCTTTCGTTACCCTAGCTCAGTAACTACAATTTTTTAGAATATTTTTGAAAAAATAGGGGATCATAAGTTACCGATACTTTTTTAATTTTTTTTTAGTACAAGAACGACTTTAGCAAGTTCACAGATAACAACGAAGCTATCACAACTAAACATAGCCATTGAGAATATTTTTGAGGAGAAAATACTTATTAATAAATGTGGAGATATACTAAAGCTTACTATGGCACCATGTAAAACATGTTTGCCTTACATATAGCTCAAAATTCCATGCCTTCGCAGTCGATACGTTTTATAGTCGAATAGAGCAGACTGCTTAATTAATCATCCAGTAGTAAATATTTTCCACAAAAGTTACCTACACCTCTTCATACATTTGAATATACGGGACCTACTGTTATAGCTTCATCGATCAAAGCGCTTTCAGCAAATATCCATGGCAAGCTGACGCAGAGGTTCTATTTACGAAGAAATTCCATATTGAATTATACGAGTCCTTTATGTTTTCTCCCTTACCCGAGCATAACGAAAGGTTTATAGAATATTTAAGGTATTTACTTTCTAGCAAATATAATATTCCAGGAATCTCTCCGAATACATATTTACTTCTCTACTTCATATTCAACAGAAGTCAGGCAGTTACACTGACGATGTTAGATACCTAAATGTAACCTGGCAATGATTTTACAAATAAATCTGATGAACATCGGAATTTAATAAATTCTAATGCAAAATCGGTTTTAAAGAATAAACAAGACCTCCAAATGTTTTGTTTGCAGTCGTATAAAAAAATGTCAATTATGAAAACAGATCGTGCCAGTAAACAGCAATTATATAATTAAGATACAAGATGATATAGGAACATTGGAAATTCCAGATTTGTTTTTGTTTTTTTTTTCCGATCAGCCCATTAGCCACGGTGAAATTCAATCTATTAGCGACAGGAAAACGGAAACAAGAAAAAACATTTTCAACATCTCAAGGCTTATCGGAACGACTTATAGAACAACAAAGCAGCCACGGGAATTGAAGTAAACCAACAAAGGTAAAAATCCTGTGCTTTTTACCTTTGTTGGTTTACACAACGCTGCTAAATTCTAATACACACGCTTCTTATGAAATTAAACAATGTCTCATACTTTAATTTTTTTTTCGTCTGAAGGACCAACCACCCTTGTTGATAGTATGCATAACTGACGGATCCATCAAATGAGCTAAATGCTATATCTAGATATCTAGAATAACTTACTGGATCGGCATCGGTAACTTCTTACCTACAATCACAGCCCGACAAGCTGAATGCCCCAATTTACAAAGATGCACTAAAAATGTTCTGAGCTCAAATTTTAAAGGAACGATAATTGACTACCACAATCACGGATGGTTCGCTCCTGACACCAAAGGTTATGAAATATTGAGATATCATTTCAGTTCTATAAATATGTTCATGTAAGTGTAATTCTTTCTCAACCGGATCTTGCTCTTTCAGTGTAACAGTGAATATCCTGCACATACAAAAATTAGTATCTTGTGCCTATTCATCCCTGTAGCAGTTTTCGTTAAGAAGCCCATCCTCTGTTTTAGAATTATATCACTATGGCTTTCAACAAAAAAAAAAAAAAACATAATGGATATAAACCAACATACAAGCACATCAAACTTCTTAGAACATTCTGTATGAGGAGATGTATTTTAAAAATTGGTCTCTTATTTTTTATACAAATTTTGAGGATCTATATATCTTTAAAATAATTGAAGTAATCAGTGAGCAGTTCTAAGGCATACTTACTGGCCAAAAATTGATTGCGCAAATCCACTCGAGGCTCCTCCATTTCAATATAGAAAGACGTAGAGATCATGGCACCAAAACAGATGCTTAGGAGGGGGGAGGGGGTGCTTACTTTAAAGGCCTTTCCATCTGCGAAGTTGATTGTTTTTGACCTCACCAACAAGATATCATAGTCGAGTTAAAACCGTACGTAAACGGTATAAACCACTTTGACTACTGATCTGTCAGCATTCCATTACGTTTTCGCTAACATTCTCAACATATTTGTAAAGCGTTTTTCCTTTTTGACAATATTACCAATATAGATCGTTCAGTTCAGTTTGTAGTCAACATATAAAACCAAGTTCAATGACTGCAAGAACGGTATAATTGGAACAGAATGTACTGGAGATGATAGAGGAAGATCCTGGTAGTTCTACGCGAAAATTTGCAAACACTTTGAATGGAAGTCATTAGACAGTTTGGAAAATTCTTAAGGACAATTTCTTGTATCCATACTACATTCAACGCGTTCAGGTATTACTACCTGCTAATTTCCCCCCACGTATTGCATTATGTCAATGGATATTGCAAACATTAGTTCGCATCCCTCTATTCCTGACACAGATTCTTTTTACCGATGAAGCCAGTTTTTCGAGAAATGCAATAAGGAAATTTCATAATAACCATGTGTGGGCAGATGAAAATCCGCATGTGGTTTTTGGAGATCGTTTTCAACATCAGTTCTCGTTGAATGTTTGGAATGTGGGTGACTATCTAATTCGACCAGTACGTCTACCAGGAAGACTTACTAGCGTGGTGTACCGCAACTTTTGGAAGCAAGGCTGCCTGAGTTTCTGGAGAATGTACCATACGGGACAAGAATTGCAATGTGGTTTATACACGATGATGCACCTCCACATTTCAGTTTAGTTGATCGTAATTTTTTAACAGCAACATACGGAGATCGCTGGATTGGTCGAGCTGGGCCACACGCATGGCCTGCTCACACCTCTAGACTTAAACCCCCTAGATTATTTCTTCTGGAGACCTCTGAAGTCAATAGTTTACGCTACTCCAGTGGAGAATTCGGACGATTTGCAAAATCAGATAATTGCTGGGAGTAACTCAATTAGATACGACCCTGGTGTGTTTGAAAGAGTTCGATAGTCAATGACGAGAATATTGAATGCTTGTATCCAGGCTGGAGGAACTCATTTCGAACATTTATTGTAGATTGAGCAACTTTACATGTACTTTTTGATAATAAAATATTGTTATTGTCGCAAATCTTGTTCGCCCTGTATCTTTGAAACAAAGGGGTTTTTCAAAAATAATCATTGGACACGGACAAAATATTCTTAGAATAGGCCAAGAAATAACCCCTTGAATTTTGCTGCATGTTCACCTAACACCCTGTATGTGCAGTCAGAAAATAACACTGAAGTTCACATAGCCGATCGAATCCGTATGATGGTAATCACTGCTTATGTTCCTTCGTACTCAGCAGAGTATTTTTCAATACATCCAGTGTTTCAGTCGAAGTCATTAAACAAAAATCGTTCGTGTATTGTCTACACAATATAATATAAAACATCCAGACTTGGTTCAACTAATATCCAAAAAAAGGGTTCTTAGTGAATTCCTACTCATGTCTGTTATAATGTTCATTATAACATCTAAGATCGGCATTTGTCTTGGAAAATCATGTTGCTGTTTCGGTAGAATATGATTTTGCTTAATCCATAATTCTAATTGCGTCTTAGCGATGCACGGGATATTGAACGAAATGATCAAAGGGCGCCAGCTTTTGGAATTGTAACACAACGATTTCCTTTAATTTGTCTGGAACTATAGTCTCCATTCAAAATCAATTAAAAATTGAATGTAAGACTTTACTTACAAATGGCAATAAGTCTGATAATTATTGTTATCAAGATTTGGCAAAGTAGTTTCACCAAAATGTAATGATGTGTTTAATTCTCAAAAAAAAAGAAATGAGCTAGATAACTAATGTTCAGTGTTCGTCTGGATATTTATCTATGAGATTCGCTAAATATGGTGCAACTGAATCCAATATATATGCACTGTTATTGACATGAACTTTATCTCTACTAAAACCTTTAATTTTTCACCAGATTTCTATGCAGGAGATATCGTTATTCAGATCATTCCAGAAATTTATTCAACTTTCTCTCTTATTTTTGTTAAACAAAAGAAAAAAAAAGCGAACGAGACATAGACTGCTGACTAGCAATATAGTTTTCGAACGCGCAGTGATTACTGTGCTGTCGCAAAATGCATCTATGTTCATCATACCTCTCTCATCTCACAAACTGCAGATCACTTCCGTCTAACGCTAAAAAGTTTTCTTAATTTAAAGCCCCCGTTAACCGCATCGTCAAAAAGTTCATAAAAGTATGTTAACCTTTCTAGGACCATTAAATTTTGAATTTTCGCCTTGAAGTTTGTTTTTATATCTTTTTGAAACTCGTACGTATTTTCCGTAACAACTTGGTATTGCAGTTAGTATTAGGTGTGCATACTGTATGGCGATTTAAATAGAAGAAAATGATCTGAAAAGAAGTTATCATCGGAAACTTTCCATTATAAGGCAATCAAAGAATATGACATCAACGTAATATCTACAACTGAAACACTCTCATCCAGTCTAGTTAGTCTAGTTTAAACTCAATGATTTAAAAAAATTAAATTATTACAATTTATTTTCATATATAAATAAAAAAATTCATAAATTTCATTTCTATTGCCTGAAGCTTTGCTTGGCCAGAAATATTTTAAAACAATAAGATTAAAAGTAAGATAATGTAACTTACAATTGGAGAACAATTCATTTTAAACACTTAAATCTACTTGAATAAAAGTCAATATTTATAAAATTCGTAAACGTACTGCTGTGGACTGGCACTCCGGGTTTTTAAATTCAGTGATTTTTAAGATCAATTTTTGTCAATGTTTCGGGCGTCTCTCAGAAGTTAATGTTTTGTTTTTAAGTAAGATTTTGCTGATTGTTTTGATTTGATTGTTTAGTTTGTTAACTTAAATGTTCAGTTATTTAATTTGTTTTCACATTTTTAAATTGATAGTGTTTACTCATGTTAGTTCATGTCCTTCTTAAAAGGTATCTTCGATGATCTTTTGCGTTTGTTGCAGCGCCCCCAATTGTTATTCTTTTATTTGTATATATGCGAGGTGCGGGGCCCTCTTTAAAGGAGTTCTCTGATAGATAGCGTGTAAATACATGTCATTGTTTTATTGCTGCCTTTTTGATTTTTCATTTTGATATTAATTCTTTTGTTCCGTTTAATTTGTTATATTTTTAATCAATCAGGGAACTCTGTTTTGTGATAATTGGTATTATATTGTTGTGCACAATTTATATGTAAGGCCCGTTATTATTTTGTTCTAGAAGATTCCGTGTTTTTAGTGTTAAGAGTTTAAATTTTCCGTTTTTTTTGTAGTTTACTGATTTTGATTATTATTTAATCACCTCGGGTTAGGTGAAGAGAAGCTTTGAGTTTGAATGTAAATTTCATTATTATTATACTTGTTTCTCCACGTTAAAATTATAATTTAATTTAAATTCTTGTGACCGCGTGGATTTTTTGTGGGATCAGATTTTCTTCTGGAACAAATCTACCATTTTGTTTGTTAGAGGATTTTAAATTGTCCTCTCGTAGTTTTTAGATTCACGCAGGGTTTGTTTTAATCCAGGACTTTCAGTCCATGGTTTTTTTACCCCTGTTAATTGTAATTGAATGTTTTTTTTTTTCTTTTTATACTATAAAATTAATGAATATATATATAAATATCATTTTAAAATTACAGTTCTTTTATTTTTGAATCAACCATTTTAATCTTTGGGGATTTTAATGATAGTCAAATTTTTTCAAACGCCCACTATTACTTTTCATGAAAGTTACCCTGAGATCAAAGAATCTTTTGCGCCCTTTTAAATTTTTATCCACTGAGTTAGCTGAATTAATTTTGTCAGTTTTAATTTCTTTAAACATTTATGCTTGTACAATCAGTACACAGCAGTACATTATTATTAAAAATATTAACGCTTACGACATACACGCATACGTACCAAGTAACTACAACGATGTGACCAAGTCGGTAAACTACACAATTACATGACCAGATGAAAAGTGCAACGTGGAACACAATGATTGCCGCATCTACAGTATAGGACACAACAATAACCAAAGAAGATAGAATTTCTAGTCTTTGTCATGGCTGTCATCTAAATGTAGAATATAAGCGTAAATGTTACTTAATTTATTAATATCAGTTTTCTAATTAATTGAATTTCTATACTTTTTTATATAATGTAAAGAAAATGTAAGAGAAAAGTCTCTTACACCAATGTGCTTCCTGGTGAGATACTTTTGTGAGTTCAAATTTAACTTTTATGAGGGCATAAAACTTAGGACAAGCATCGGTTTGGCGTGTTAATTTTCTGTATGTACATGTCAATACAGTTCTTGAGTTGTTTAACCAAGGAGTGGTTTTGCGTTGGACGGAAGCAATCGGGTATTAAGGCAAACTTGAACATATTGTTTCAAATGTTTTACAAGAACGGTTATTCCAATCGCCTGATTAAGAAAATCGTTTATAATGCTTCGGTGTCTACTAATTCTATGACCACAACAACACCTAAACCACCCATCATTCAAACTACTTTTACCACAAAAAGTTTTGTAGAACTTCATCTATTAAATGAAGGTGTCGAGTCTTTTCCATGATTTTCGCATCAAAATTGTTCCATATAATATCAAAACCAGAAATAAACTGTTTTGCAATGAAAAAGAAACAACCTCTCCCCTTTTAAATTCAAACATTATATATCACATATCTTATAACGATTGCGATAGTACTTGCATCAGACAAACTGGCCAATATTTGGAGAGAATAATTAAATAACGTACATTAGATTGTCTCCATAAGCACACTTTTAACTTTGAAGGTACAAAATTCTTCACCATGGGGCATATACTACTCTTTGAAATGTATTACATGAAAAATATAGAAATTCAATTTATTTTGAACTCTAAGAAGTAGTCGATATTTCCACCTCTCTTAAATTATTAATTTGAAGAGTGTATTCCCAGGGTTATTAACCTATTTGACCCGAAAGCATAGTGGATGCGCTGAAGCCCACACCCGTAATAAATGTGTCCTTAATTCGGCCAATGCGGTTATACTCAATACAAATCCAATCACCTATACATGCGCGAGGAAGCCTACATAAGCTTACAAAAGAAATTCTAAGATTTGGTATGAAGCACCGCAAATTTTTACATTTTCTGGGATTACATTAAAAACTAAAAGCAAACCAGCCAACAGCTTACTAACAAGAACAACCGTCCTGTCATATGTATCCTCTCAATGGTTTCTCTAACGTTATGATATTAAAATATATTTTGTATTAAACCAGATTTCCGAAACTAACGCAACATCTACTTTGCACCGATCGATTAAACTTTCTAAGCTTTCCTCTTTTAGCATGCGCAAACTGTGCGTTACTACGTATCTAAGGATACCTTTCGGATTTTCATGCTTATAATTCTGTAGCTTTTACAAACATACTCCAGAGTTGCGTATTGAATTTAACTGAACAAACTTTACCAACTTTCCAATATAAAATTGACGTGGGAGCGTCATCGCTGCAATACCTTTAAACATGGGAAGTGTAATTTTACAATCATCTATCATTGTCACGCTCATATCCATTTACATCGTCGTCAATAGAAGATAACAGCGAATAGAGATATCCCGTCATTCTTGCACGGATAAAAAAAAAAGACGTAAAAACGATCCATCTTCGGCACACCGATGGCACCGTGCACTTAAAAAACCATTAAACTTCCTCCTGTTGCACGCACACACATTTCCTCAGACCTCAGAACCCTTATGAGCAGTAGTTACGTTCGAGTGTGTGCTCGAGGACGGCATTTGTTGCAGGAAAATTACGTGCCATAACATTGCCTCTATTATTGCTTTCAAGGAAGAGTATATCTGAGATATTAGACCAGTGAAATATTTAAGAGGTTAGAAGTAACGTTTTACAGTAACGTCAATTACGTGCCATTATAAACTCGAGTATGAACACAAGCAACTATGAAACACAAGAGAAAATATTAACACATTTGATTGGAATGTTTCCCTTAAAAGCAGCAAAAACCTTAATTCGCGAATATGACCTATTTAGATTATATGGACATAAAACAAATTTAAAATACGGATGAAAGCAGCTATTGCTGGAAAGCAATTCCAACTAGGACTTTTGCTACTTAACTTGGCAACAAGAGTTACCACTTTTGAAATGATAGAGGACTAAATGACGGTATGCATAGCGATTCTGGAAAATCAAGATCTCACCGCATTCTAAAGAGTTTAGAAGCACTTCTAGAAGAAAAATCGGTATGTGTAGCTCGTGAAGTTGTTTCAAAAATTTATTGTCCAAGAGAAAAAGACTTCTTGTCATGTAAAGACATTGCTGCTAATGCAGAAGCTTATAAATTTGAGAGTGGTAGCGCGTTGTGACTTTTTCTTCCCACCATTATCAGCATTGCTCAGTCCATCAGGATATTGTTGTATTGTAAAATTGATGGTTCCGAATTTTTTTTTTTTTTTTAAAGAAAAATAAATTAAAAGATACAACAGGAAGAAGAGAAGATCTAGGGGGAATTGGAACGACAGAATAGAGGAAGTAGGACGAGCAAGAGGAAGGAGGATACGAGAAATGAAAGAACTGACCAGAAATCGGAAAGCATGGAAGGAATAGGGTAACAAATCTAAGTCATGACCATATTCATTCGGCGCCTCTAACGGGCAAAAGGATTTTTGGAAAAAGAAGAAGATAAGTTAAAAGATACCGTCATCAATTATTGAGCCAGGAATTATTGGTAGGTGTCAATACAAAAGGGTTCTTTTCAAAATATTTGGCATTAAAAAATGATGTAATTTTTTTTTTTTTTGGAAAACCGGTAAGGATATTGGCGCAAATGGTACAGTTTCACTTGTTAATAAAATAAAAAGGAACGAACTACAAAGTATAAACAAATTGCAGAATTTATATATTTAAGTTATCTCTTAAGCAAATAAAATAAGATAAGAAGGATGAGAGGATAAACAAATTATAGTCATACGCATGTGAGTTATACAGAAATTTATAAATGTTCATTAATATTGTAAAAACAACTGGAGATAAGGTACTGACTAATTCTTTTTTAAAAAGTGGAAGAATAATTGAATGAGAATTTAAGATGAAAATCTCATTATTAACGTGAAGATAATTGCTAAATCGTCAGTCTGAAACTGCAATATGTGTCTACAAAGGATAACAATAATTGTAGGGCGACTTTAACAACTATGCATGCGTTAATTAACTAACGGTAACTAATGATTAGGTAACATTAAAAACGTGTGTAACACTCGTTTGATATTAACATACATATGTTCCACTTTACCGCGGATCTTCAGTGCTAGTGGTCAACCTAATGTATCCTACGGAGGAATTCGTATATATACTTAAAAGTGGAAAAATAATTGAATGAGAATTTTAGATGGAAATCTCGTTATTAACGTGAAAATATTTGCTAAATTGTCGATCTGAAACTACAATATGTATCTATAAAGGATAACAATAATTGTAGAACGACTTTAAGCCACTATACATGCGTTAATTAACTAATGTTGATTAATAATTAGGTCACATTAAAAACATGTGTAACACTCGGTTGATATTAGTATACATATCTTTCACCTTACCAAGGATCTTCAGCGCTACTGGTCAACCTAATTTATTTTGTGGAAGAATAAATGAATGAGAGTTTAAGATGGAAATCTCATTATTAACATGAAGATTGTCAGATCGACAATTTAGCAAATAGCTTCATTTTAATATTGAGATTTCCGTCTTAAACTCTCATTCATTTATTCTTTCACATATTAAATATATATATACGGCTTTCTTCGTATAATACATTAGTTTAGACCAGTAGCACTGATGATCCTTGGTAAGGTGAAACATATGTATGCTAATATCTACTTAGTGTTACACACGTTTTTAACGTCACCTAATTTATTTTATTTAATTATAAGTAAATAAATAATTAACTCATGTATAGTGGCTTAAAATCGTCTTACAATTATTATTATCCTTTATAGATACATATTGTATCTTCAGATGGCCAATTTAGTAAATATATTTACGTTAATAATGAGATTTCCATCTTAAATTCTCACTCAATTATTTTTCCACTTATTAAGTATATATACGAATTCCTCCGTATAATACATTAGATTGACCAGTAGCACTGGAAATCCTTAGTAAGGTGAAACATATGTATGCTAATATCAACCAAGTATTACACACGTTTTTAATGTGATCTTTTTTAAAAGTTTTCAAATTAATAGTTGATTTATAATTTAGAGTTTACTTATTATATAGTCCAATTCTAGGTTCGTAGATCAGTGCCTTGTTTATGGGGATAGTTACGTTTGAAATTGTTCGCTAAAATATATTAATTTGCTGTTTAATAGTATACAATACGTGCAAATATGAAGGACACAGCACCGTAAGGATGCTCAAATCTCGAAACAATTGACAGAGTATACCCGAAGGAGTCCCTGCAATGTTACGCAGAACACGCTTTGTATACGAAGTACTAATTATATTTCGTATTTTAAGCATCGCAGTAACAGATAGAATAACAGCCAGAAATCACACAGACGATAATGAAACACATTAATTTTTGATTTGGTTTTTCTATCCCAAATCACAGGCTATATGGGGACCAACAAAGTTAACTACTTTAACAAATTTAACTACTTTAACTATTATTGATACTACTTGAGTAAATAAATAGGTTTGTTATTTCATATCTTCCAAATTCATCAATTTAACTTAGTATTTTGAACAATTTTAGCCTATTTTATTATACTTGTGTATGTCGCCATTATTTAATTATTAATAAAAAGAGTTTGTGAGATTTGGACCGGATTTTCAATTAGCGTTTTATTGTTACTTTTATTTTTGGTAATAATGTTTACATGGGTCTTTTATCTTATGCAGCCATCGTAATAAATAACTACCATACACAACTTCTTGAAATAACAAATCATATTTACAACACTTCTTAAATTGGCACCACTTAGCTTGTGTTAGTGACTGATTAGATGGTACTGATAGAAAAAAAAGATTTTATTGTTATTTGAAGGCGTTTAAACGTAGGAATACTTTCTTTGGGATGGATGATTTTTCAATCTTTGATGAGAAATAGTTGCAACTCAAAAACCACAAAACAAATGGCTTTCATAATCTGGGAAAGAATGGAGTGTGATTTTAGACATTTCATAATGTAAATATATACAGGGGGCTCTATTTAAAACACGAATTATACTGTGGCACCTTTTTTATGAAACACCCAGTATATCGGAGTATATTTTCTAAAATAAATTTTACATTTTACACAATTAACATTATATTGTATTTCGGAAATTGTTATATAATATAACGGCCGGAGTATTAAGAGGCGGATTTACTATTGCTGTATTGCTGTATAGTACCTTATATTCAATTTTCTTTTTCTTTTCGAACTGCTCCATCTCAGCAAATTAAATCAAATTTTCACACAACAAAGCTGGGTTATACAAGCATATTTGACGAGGATTTTGGTGTTAATGCTCAGAAGGATGACCCCTTTTCTTTGGTCAGAAAGTTATTTTTTCGTTTTTTAACTAGTTAGCATTGTCACAACGAGGTCAAATCACTTTTATAAAGTTTGCGAGTATAAAAGTTCTCATCTAAATCGAAACCTTTTCTCGATTGCTACCCAGTTTCGAAACTTCCTAACAGGTTTCGATTCAAAATAATAGTGTTTTCAAATATATAAGAGTACTTTCTTTAACCGAAATATTTACTCGATTCTACCCATCGCTAATATACATGATCTAAAACGAAGAAAGGTTTGAAAGAAGAAAAGGGCCCACTCCACCATCTGGACAGACGATTATCGACCGATCAGCTTAATCTCTACCCTAGGGAAGGTGGCAGAAAGGCTGATACTACACCGACTACGACAAAAAGTAGGAGATCTTCACGTCATCCCGGACAGTCAGTTCGGGTTTAGATGGCAGCATTTCACCACGCTGTAGATACTACGTCTCGTTGAAACGATCTAGGCCAGATTCAACAGGCGCCAGTACACCGACGCAGTATTCCTGGATGTGAATAAAGCATTTGACAAAGTATGGCACCAAGTCTTACTTTTCGTATTGCACAACCACCGAATTTCCATGGGCTTAGTGCAGTTGCTCCAGTCGTTCTCAGCCAGCGAACTTTCCGGGTCACACTGCGAAACGCGTTCTCATCAACTCAACTCGGGGCTGCCTCAAGGGTCTACGCTCTCCCATCTTCTTTTCAACATCTACTCCGCCGACATACCCGTCATCCCGCACGTCAACCTGACGATGTACGCGGATGAGGTGGGGCTTTTCACAGAACCATCGAGTGCCAACCTCATAGACGACCGTCTCCAGCAAGGGTTGGAATTGCTGGAGGAATGGCATGCGCGGTGGAGAATCGCCATCCATCCGGGGAAAAGTACAGCCGTGCTTATCTCACGATCAGGAAGTCGCAGGCGCAAACACGGGGACCCGAGAGCACTCACCATTCAAAATGGTGTCGTGTCCTGGCGACAAGAAGCCAAATATCCAGGCGTCATCATGGACTCCAGACTTACTTGGGGCAAACGTGTGGATCATCGGCAAGAATAGTAAACTTGATCCTGCTTGCAAGATAAAGCTCTGCAAATCCATTGTCAGACCGTCACTGACACACGCTGCGCCATCCTGGGCGACGACCGTTAACAGTCATTTCAAACGAATCCAAATAATCCCAAGCTAAGAACCCCTCGGTAAGTTAGGAACGACATCATTCGCGACGACACCCAAATGAAGACCATCTGGGACTTCATAGTGCGAACCACCCGCAGAATGTACGACAGAATCCAGGTTCATCTTAATCGGCTCGTGCAAGAATCATCCAACTACGATCCTGAGATCCCATGGCAATATCGGAGACCCAGCATGATCTTGCAGTGACGTCGACGCAGCCTCTGAGCTTGTCACCCATAAGAAACAGCGACAAGGAAAAAAAATCTATCTGGGCAGAAGGTGAACTGAGTAGCTGAAAACTCAGATAGATCGTTACATCGAAGGAAGAGGTATAAGAGGTTCCTGGTACTCTGCATACAAAGCGTTTGTCATTCATCGACGTCAGATCATTCAACGACGAGCCATCGCGAAGGAAACTTCGACCTCGCCGCTGAGGATGTTCACCGCAGTTGTGAACGAAACGTACAGAGGTAGTTCCACAGGACCACGGCTCAACAAAGAAAGTTTAAATTTGGACATTTCCTTGATTTAGCCGTAAAGGAATGCTGCTTCTAACGTTAGCTAATTAGAAGTAGTAATTACCTACAAGAAGCGGACATTGTAAAGAGGAGATAAAGAGAACGTAAAACGTGAAAATGAATTTTAATATAGTTTGAATTCTTAACAGTATTCGATTTTACATTTAATCGGCAAAACCTAAAGTTAAGCTTCTTGAATTGAACAAAATTAATTTTGAGATTTCGATTCTAGTCTGAAAAGTTTTACAAAACAATAAAGCAACTCTTAGCCGATCGGCGCCATCTGTAGTTTTCATTACAACCTTTCAAACGAGTCTCCTTCGCTTTTCGATTGCACTTTATTAAGAAATGTCGAAATCGCCCCACGAGAGCGACTATAAATTGCGAACAACTATTCCTCTACCATGAACTTTGCGATTCAGCATGTCTTTTGGATATATTTTATGTATGCGCCAGAGGTTACTTACTGTAATTGGTTCTCTATCGGTACACGTGTTCGGGAGACACGGGCTCTCTTTTATTATAATAAAACATACGCTTAATGCGCGAATGAACTTCCCGTGTTTCCAATGCTAGGGCTCCGGGAATAAAGAAACATCGAAGCTTACATAATGGCGAAGAAATTTTGTTAACGTTCAGGAAACTGGAAACTTTTGAACTAGTCTATGTGAGGGACGCTGATGAAAGTCTCATTGAACTTTCTTCCACTGCGAACGTAAATTTCTTAAATAGTATTTTCAAGGAAGAAGGATATTGAAATAAGTTTATAAAGAGCTTTAATATTATACACAAGGAATTTAATTTTCGAACTTTACAATTTCCTGATTCACATAAAGAGATTAGAACAGGATGTATTTTCTTCCAAACTATGTGTAATAAGTTGACAAGAAGCAGAACTACCTGCCTTCTTAAGCAAAATGCGGACGCCAGTTTGAGAGTTAATATTTCTTAATTAAGTTTATAATTAATTATTGTAGAAGTGAAGGCTCTACTCCGATAAGCCGTTAAAAAGTGTCTCTAAAGTTGTAGGGGTGAAATTAAAGCGAATGAGTACTACTGTCATACATATTGTAAATACGAAAAATTAGCTTAGATTAGATATTCGCATAAGACTGAAAAAAATGATTTTTTTCTTGAGTTACTTAAAATATCTCGTTCAAAAAATTATGCATAATTGTATACTGATTATGGGCATTTTGTAAAAAATCAGAGCCTTATTTTGTTCACTCAATTCAAAGATATTATTATTACTGTTGTAATATTGTAGTACTGCAAAACTTGATGGAATAAATTGCATATATAGTGTGTCCACGGATGGAGTTGACAAAAACCTGAAACATTTTTATCGATTGCTTTCCATTTTTTAAAATTCAGTAGGACTTTGCAGCTGAGTCAAAACTGTTTTTGTTTCAGGTAAAGTAAAGCATGTTTTTCTCAGTAATATTTTGCCGTACTGTAAAGACAAGCAGTACTTACCCCAAAACGAAATTGACAAACAATGGATTTTATCAAAGTAGGCTGATGACTCTGAACATTTATATGGCGTCATAACTTCTCATTCTGAACAGCATTTCTTAGTAACATTTTAGCACACTGTGAACGGAAAAGGTAGTTTACCAAAAACTAAAATATTTTTGACTCAAGCTGCAAGGGCTTACTAGATTTTAAAAACTCTAAAGCAGACGATAAGTAAGTTTAAAACTAATCAGGACTTATTTTCCAAATATTAAATGTCAATTCAATTTTTCTTTTGTCTACTACCTATTTTCAACTCCATCTATAGTAGC